>PVKA01023019.1:0-36255 GCA_004027165.1 Ctenomys sociabilis | reverse complement strand
CTTCAAGGGCAAATGATACACATGCAGAAAACCCACCCACATGAACGCGATACAGACTCACACGTCAGAGAGCTGCCTCGACCTGCTCCTCCCATGCTGCCTGTCCTCCAGGACAAGCAGCACCCCTGCTGGAATGGGTGCCCAGCTCCTCTGCCTCTGCCTTGGTGCTGTGTCTGCCGCTCCTGCCACCGCACTGGTGAGAGTCACCTCTCTGCTGGTGGCCTGGATGGCGGACGCATTGTGTGCCATCTGTCTTCACTGCCCCCACTCATTTCTCCCTTCTGCTCAGGGACATGCCAGTGGCATCCAGCTATGATCACCATATACTCGCCTGAGGCCCATTTTCTCTGCCATATATCCTCAGCTTGGAGCCACAACACTTTCCTCTTTAAAATACACCTGGGGTGGCATTGCTGGACCCCAGGGTATGAGGGTGTCCACCACACACAGTGCTGTGTGGGTTTCTAAAGTGACGACACCAGCACATGTTCCCCAACCTTGGCGCCTCTTGATGGCAGTTGCTCACTTTTTGCAATCAGAATCTGGTCACTTTCTCTGTTTTCTTTGCCTTCTCTGTAGTTAACACTGTCTGTGCTCTGCCTTATTTATAACTTGTGTCTGTTCCATCGTTGTATGAGAAAAAAATTAATTGCTTAATAAGAAAAATATTTAATAGCCCTTAGGATGTGCCAGGCAAACCTGCTATGCACGTTGCAGGTCTTACCTTGCTAAATCTTTACAAGCAGTGTTATTCACCTGAGTTTACTACGGGGGAAGCTGAGGCACGCGGTGCTGTAGTGACCCACCCCAGCAGTAAGAGGTAGTGAGGATCCAATTGCAGACAAGCTAATGAATGCACTTGCATCTCAACTGCTCCACCAGTTGTCTCCCTCAAACTTAGTGTACCATGCAGGTCCCTTCCGGGACAGAAGCTATCCTGTTCTAAGGGAGGTAAACGTCCAAGTCAGGGTGCTAGGGAGACTGGGGTTGCCACAGGGATCAGTTGGGTGAGGGTTCCAGAGTTTGTGTCTGAAATGACCCTAGGGGCTCAGTGCTCAGCCCACAGCGCTCTGGGAGGTGCTGGCTCACGTGGGAGGGGCAGCTTGGTGGGAGGAAGCTGGTCACCGGTGGATTCCCTCTGGGAGGAAGAGGGATCCAGTCCATCCTGTCTTTTGTAGGTCACGTGGTACGTGGGACTCCCCCCATCACAGCTCCCACCCTGACATCCTGTGCCACCCCAGGCCGAAGCAATGGGGCTGATTGGTCATGGATGGATGCTTCCAATATCAAGAACCAAGTTAAACCTTTCCTCTTTCTATGTTGACTTGATGTAGATATTCAGTCCTACTGATGGCAAGATAGCACAGAGGGGCCATGGAGAGATTCTGCTCACTATGACTGAGATGGGGAGAGATAAAGGTTCCCGAGTGCTCCCGCATCTGATGAGGGAAGAGGACAGAGCACCCTGACCACCACGCACGCAGCCTGCTTCCCCATAGACTCCACATGCAAATGGTCCCTGCTCACCAAAGAAAGCCTCTCCAAGCCGGTTTGCAGCCTTGTGTGCACACAGCTTGATCAAGGTGAGGTGTAGTTGCTCCCTGCCGCCTTGTTCTCAGGCTTATGTCACGGTCACCACCACAACCAGCATTCTAACCCCATGACGACATGCTCCAGAGATAGAACAAGGTAACAGAGGGCGGTAGTGCCTCCTGGTGTGAAGCACAGGCTCCTCTCTCCCCATGCTGTCCTGTGGGCAGCATTTTCAGTAGCAGCATGGTAGGAGTAAATAAAATTATAAGTACCTGTGAGGGGTAGTAAAGTGAAAACTGGAGGACTCTTGGCTATGCTCTAATCAACATGTGTTGCGACTTCTCTTCTTTAATCTCAAAATTAGCAGAGCCGACTTTCACTATTAAATCCTCTGTGAATATCTACTACTTTTGGAAAATGGGGAACCTTCCAATCACAATTTCTTGAAAATATCTTCTATGGGGACATTCCTATAGAATTGATACTGTTGGTAGTCTAAGCCTTCTTCTTGAAAAAATGAAAGAAGGAAAGAGAAAAAAAGAAAAGAAGGAAAGAAAGAAGGGAGGGCAAGAAGGAGGACAGAAAGTAGGAAGGAAAGAAAAAGAAAAAATTCATTTTGACCACCAACTATTTAAGTGCTTATTTCTAGTTTTAATTTTGTATTACACTTTGGTTCAGGATAAAATGATTTAATTTTGCACCATTTCCTGCAAAGCATAAATGGTTAGAGTTGATTCTAGCTTTGTAACTCTAATTTTAGTGCATAGGCCCACAAACTTGGTGCCAATTTCAGATAAGCCCTTCCCAAGACAGCCCTGCACGAACCCATTAGCTGCTTCCTTGGGCATCAAGTACACTAAAACTAGAACGGCACAGGGGAGGTTAGCATTGCCCCAGTGGAAGGAAGGCATCCCAATCTGTGTACGAGCCACAGGTTTATGGTTGCTGGAAGCAAGGCTTTTAAGATATTTAGTTTCCATAATATGATGATTTTTTGCTATTTTTAATTTTTTTATGGCTTTGGTATAGGGTCTCACTTGGACTTGTAATGATCCTCTGTTTTCAGCCTCCCCAGCACTGGGATTACAGGTGTGCACCACCACACCCGGACTGTCCCAGTCTCAGTGTGCCCCAGGGGCAGGGCCGGCACAGCATGCGGGACTGGGGATTGAATCCCGGTCCCTGTGCTTGTCAGAGCAGGCGATTAGTCTATCTTGCCGGCCCTCATAATATGGTGATTTTTTTTGTCAGGACACATTTTTTAATTTTATTCCATTGGAAATCTTACAAAACGTAACATTACATAGAATTTTTACTTCTTAATTTCTATTTTCCTATAATTGCATAAATGCATTAAAGGACCAATTTATCAACCTTTATTTTTATGTTACTGATTGTGATTTTTTATTAATTCTATTGAGGAAGAAATAGCAATGAGGCAGTTTCAAATCAGGTTAGTAGGACAGTTACAATAATTAACACATTGCATATTGTTGTCTTTGTAGTAGTTATTCATAGTACAAGATGCAGACATGATATCCTGTCTAAACACTATTAGTACAAATCTTTCTTCTCATTGAACTAAGAGAAAGTAGCTGTATATTTATCCTAACTTTTGTATATATATGTGTGTAATATATATACACACATATATATATTTTCACATAATATGATGATTTAAGAGAAAATGGTAAGGAGGAGAGCAATTGCAATTTTCTTCTCTAGAAATAGCAAACTGTTAACTATTAAGTGCCCTGAGAAGTTAGATGCTTGTAACACCCAAAGAAATAACTATGAAAGTTACACAGAGATGTAGTAAAAGCAAGACAAAATGAATAGCTAAGTTGAAGTATAGAATGACAAGAAATATGCAGGTAGCCTAGCAACCAGGAAAAAGGAGCAAGAGAAACTGCAAGTGGAAAGCAGAACGGGGCCCAAGCCCCGTGCTGCACCCCGTAGGCCCAGAGTGCAGGGGCTGAGGGGGGGAGGGCACAGCTTCGAGGCCCGCCTGGGAAGCACAGCGAGGCCCTGCCTAAAATGAATTTTTAAAAACTCCTGTAAGTATATAGACAGGATAGCTAAGACGATTGTACTACTCGTTTTTATTAGTTTTTTTTAACATAGCAGTTAATGTTTAAAACTTTTGTGTTGATAAGTTTTACATGTTAATATCTATAATCTGAGCAACTACACTGAAGACAGCAATGTGCAGTGTGGCAAACGCAGTTGAATCCCTTCCTGCCTGGTTTTTCATTTTTTCTCTCATTAACTTTATTGAAAATCACCAGTCATATAGTATATTAAAAATTGTAGACAAATATTGAAATGTGAAAGATATGAGATGTAGACAGAGTGAATTTTAGAGAAATATTTCTGAAATGAATATATAGCATGAGATTAATAATAGATTGCACATTATAAATAATTTACAAACTTAAATGAATATAACAATAAAAATTGTCCAAAATAAAAATTAATAAAAAATTTACAGATCAGTCATATAATAGTTCACTCTGTGCCAAAATCAAGAAACTTATATGTATATAATTAGAATTTTCAAAGTACAAAGAGGTAGGCAATACATATTTAAAGATTTAAAGTTTCTGAATTTAGTTGAAATTATAGCACCACATTTTCGAGAAAAGTGAACCTTTTGGGGGGCTGGAGAGATGGCTCAATGGAATAAGTGCTTCCCTTATGGCAAGTAAGTGCAAGTGCCTGAGTTCAATCCCCGGTTCCACCAAAAAAAAAAAAAGAACTTTTTTGCACAAAAAATATGAATAAAATCATACCAAGATACACAAAACTGAAACTGTCGAAAACTAATTATAAAGAAAAAAATCTTGTGATAGCAAGAATTTGAAGCAATGAACTTCCTTACGTTGTCGGCAGGATTGTAAAGTCATTCTTGACAATCCTTTGGATATTACACATAAAGTCAAAGATATCCTTATATGACCCACTTACCACACCCCAGGTGTTCTCCCAGAGAAATAAAAGGTAATGCTCGTAAAATTCTGTATTTGAATGTTTTTAGCATTATTAGTCATAGTTCTCCTGAACTGGAAATAAGCCAAAAGCTCTTCAATGGGTAAATGAATAAACGTTTTGCACTATATCCATACATCGATATACTGCTTGGCCATAAGAAGGAATGAACCGGTAAGAGGTGTAAGACAGAGATAAATCTTAAATATATGATGCTGGTGAGGGAAGCCAGTCTCAAAAGTCTCATTTCCCTTCCATTCTTCAGAGAAAAAAGCTTACGAGATAGGTTTGATCACAAAGGGTGGCAGGGAGTTTTCTCAGGTTCTGGAACTGCTGTGTACCCTGTTTGTGTGGTGACGGCATGCATCTTTGTACGTATTTGAATGTTCAGGACTGCATACCAAAGACACGAATTTTCTGTGTGTCTCCAAGATGACCAAAATTCTTAAATCATTGCGCTGTAAAACCACCCCTTTTGGGTTACATCTCTCTTTTCTGTGCATTCCGTGTTTCCTGTCTTTAACATCAGATCTCATTTCACCATGGACTTCAGAAATGTGAAGCAGTCCTTTAGTCCATGAAAACCGAGATCCTGAATTATAGCTGAGCAAATAGGAAACAAAAGAATGCGCACATTTTGACTGTGTGTGCAGCAAGCCTGTGTTCGCGGGTGGTGCGGGCACACTCTGAAGAGTGACGCTCCCTCTGGGGTGGTGTTCTAGACGTGCTTCTCTGTCTCAGCACGGACCACAGCACACCCACATCACGAGCCCAGCTTCTGTGCACCTGGTGGTCCATGCATAGACTCTCTGCTCAGCGTGGAAGCTACTGTTTATGAGAATTAAACAAGGTGGTCCCACCTCGCATTCTCCACAATTCTCAGAAAACCCAAGGATTTGAGGTTTAAGCTTAGACTGTGGTGGGTTTTATTGCAGCTACCTTAAAGCCAGTCACCGGCTTTAATTTGCATGGCCATGGGAGGCCACATGGTGAGTCCCAAGAGGTCACATCTGCATAAAGTCACAGGTGGGCAAGTAAGAGGACTGGGGACTGCACTGTTCTCCCTATTCCCTTGTCAGCTGACATGCCTGGGGTGTCCCCTACATTAAGGGATCTCTGTCCCCAAATAAGTCGGCCTGCTGGTGCTCATCAGGGAGGGAGGCTGGGATCACAGGACAGAGCCCATGCAGTCTCCCCCCGCCCCCGCTGGCTCACCATGGCTCATATTGCGCAGTGTCTGCTGTGCGCCAGGCGTTGCCCGTGGCCATCCCAGCCCCTGAGAACACGCAGGGTGCGCGTTACCTGCTGGCTACGAGCAGCCTTAGTCATCCTAGTCCCTGCACCATCAGCCCCGCAAAGGGAAGGGAAGCGCATGGAGGTCAGGAATCCAGCTCTGTTTCCTTCCCGTGATCTACAGAATGTCAGGGTCCCTTGTTGTCAGGGTCCTTGTGAGCAGACTGGTAATGTGCCCAGCACAATAAATCCCTTGTTAATGGAATTAGTCATGAACAAACTATTGGCCTATATTAAAATTTAGACTCCTCTTCTATTTGGGGTCCTGTCCTTACATCAGTGGAGTGGTCATTACAGTGCAGTTTTTATAGATTATAATTTGAACCAAAACTTAGCAAAACATTATGCAATAATAATAATAATACTTCACATTTACCGAGAGTCTGCCATGTGCCGGGAGCACTGCTGTCCTTACTTCATCCCCATAATAACTGGATGAGGTAGTGTTATTAGTGTCATTTCATAAACAAGAGAGCAGACATAGAGACTGAGTAATTTGCCCAAGGATAGCTCTCAGCTGCGCTGGCTCTGCTACCCAGCTCTCTCTACCGTTAAAGGCTGTGCTGTTAACTGCACACCTTCCTGCATGCGTGGACAGGGATGCTGCTGTGGGTGCGTGGATGTCACAGACACAGGGAGACTATCGGTGGTACTTGTGGCACTGGGGAATGGCTGGCCTGGGATAAGGAGTGGGTAGGCTTGGAGAGTCTAGACTTCTATTTAAAGGAAGAGAGAATTAGGGTTGAACTGAAGACCGGAAACATGGCGACCAGTCACAGCACACAAAAATTTAAAAATGCCCTACCTTAGAGAAAGGAAACCATGAATGCCAAAGGCACGAGAAAGATCTGAAGTCATGCCAGATCACTTATGTCTTGGTGTCTTACGCCACCATGCATTTTGGGCAGGAGTGACAGTTCTGCTGATTTGTCCTCCCTCAATGGCCACGCTCTTACTTCAGTTCTGGAAAGATCACATAAAAAATGCAACAATTATATAAATATATACTAAAATATCTTGGAAGGCAGCCAAGATAAATATATGCAACACAGTTTTCTAAAACTCCACACAGCTGTTGATTAACATTACCCTGTTCTGAATATATGATTTTCTTTGGGCTGAGTGTCCCATCCTGTCAAATAGCCAAGGCTGGGCTTTAACAATTTTTAAAAGGGTGTAGTAGTGATTTTCCCAAAAGCACAGGAAGTGGACAGATGCTCGGACCACACCAGATTCTGAAAGGACAAGTAAATTAAAGGGTCCTTGGCTTTCCTTTGGGGAACATATACCTTTTCTATTCCCAGCTCACTGGGGCTCGGGGGGCTTCAGCAGTGGCAAGTAGCTCCTGTTGGTCAGTCCTGGGACATCCATCAGAAATGTGCACTAGATCATTTTCTCTCCCTGCTGGGCTTGTGGAGAAACTAGGGCTTGACTGCAGGCCTGCTGCTCCATCCTGCCCCCTCAGGAGAAGGCCTGACTGAGAGCCAAACCGATAGAGAAAAAGCAAGGGTCAGGGTGTCGAGAGCAGCAGCCCAAGCCCCGAAGCACTGTCGGAGTGAGGGGGTCTATTGGGCCCAAAGTTGACCCCTGTAGAGTTCTCTGTCCTGATGGTCAGAATCCTCTTGGGGCCTGGACCATCATGAGCTGGGCTTTCCAATGTTTACAACTAGAGATTTCTGTCCTTGTCAGAACCTTCAAGAGTACAGAAGAGGGTTTGGGATATGAGATAGTCTATGATTTAAAAAAGAAAAACATTATTGGCTTTGTAAGACAAGCATATATCAACAACACAGGGATGATTTTTTTAAAAGGTACTGTGTCATCGTTAGTGGAAACTACTATTTTTAAAGTTACAAATTCTCTTAAAAATACTACATTGCACATGGAGGCTCTTGGACTAAGATACAAAATGAAAAGGTACTCAGAGAAGGGCTCTATGCAGAAAGTACGGTGATTCCAGATAACTGAAGCATCAAATAATAAAAACCATAAAATAATGTCTTTATGAATTGATTGTTTTTCTTTTTTTATGTACTTAGTACAGGGTCCATGGGGTCTACAGGGCTTCACTACACAAATCTGACCTGTGGTGATTTTCCTGTTTACAGTCTCCCAAGTGCTGGAATTATAGATGCGTGCCACCATGCCCAATCTCAATCTCAGTCTCGGCGCACCAAGGAAGCGGGGCCAGCATAGCAGGCCAGGTATCGAACCCCCAGCCCCTGTATCTAAGAAGATGCTTTAATCCATTGAGCCATCTGGCCAGCCCAAATTATTGTTTTTCAACAGTCTTACAGTGTAATGAAAGGACCGCTGGACCAAGATGCAGACGGTCTAATCTTGACACTTTCCAACCTACAGTTGGGTCAGCAACCTCTCTGAGCCTCAGTTTCTTTCTCTATTAAATGGGTTAGTAGTACCTTCCTTGAAGTCCATGCGAGGTTGAAGAAACATTTATGAGTACCCATGATGCACCTAGCGCTGGGATGACCCATAAGCGCAGTGCACCCAGGAGCTACTTTTCCCTAGATGCGCTAATCAGAGTGGTTCACAGGTGGTTCTCGTTTTTCCGCATGGATGAGGCAGCTAGAGCTGTGACCCTACTGTTCAGAAGACAAAGTCAGTTGCTAGAACATACAGATTAGTCTGTAAGCTAGAAGGCTCTGAGACTGGGATTTGACCCAGGCCGGCTGGATTCCAAGCCCCTGCTTCATGTACTCTCTGTAAATGAACAACAGTCTGTACTGCTTTATTTTATTTTATTTTTAATCTTCAAACTCAGGACCTTGCACTTGCCAGACAGGTGCTTATGCCACTGAGCTATCTCCTCAGCCCCTAGTGCTTTATTATCCATGTGTTTAAATAAACAGAAAAACACAGTAATTTCAACTAGAAAAGGTCTAGTGCAGAGCTGAAGGCTAAACGTCAGCTGCTGGAGCTTTTGAAAAAGAAAAAGAAAAGTGCTCCCTGAGGGAGGCAGGGTGCTGGGTGCCCTGTACCTCAGTTCACTGTTTCCCTAATACCCCCAAGAGCTGAAAGGCACATAATAAATTATTTCCTGAAAGGCGTAAGATGGAACCGAGAAAATCTCAACTGCTTTTCTGGCAAGACACAGCTGGTCTCACCTCAAACTTTTTCAGCAGAACTGGACATTGAACTCAGGCCCTTGTGCTTGCCAGGCAAGTGCTTATTCTACTGAGCTATGTCCTCTGCCACCCTAAACTTTTTTAAACAGTACTTTAATGTGTCTTGAACGTGGGGAAAATGTTGTAAATGTCCTCCCCTAGAGTTTCAGGAACATCTTTTACTTACACCCATTTCTTTCTCTTTCTCCTCTCCACCTTAGGAGGTCTGGGAATTTGATGACACATTTCTGTGTATTCTTCTGTGCGACAGACAGGCAGACATAAAGAAAACACGCCTCTGTGGAACTCTAATGTGTGCTTCTCCTTAATCCATACGGAGGGAGGCAGCTCTGATCCCATTTTTTTCATGGACTTTTGTCCAACTGTATAATATTTTTATGATGTTCCAGGAAGACTACTCCACCCTTTATTGCTCCAGATCTCTTCTAGGGAGAAGGCAGGAAAAGCCCTCCACTGGCTTCATTTCTAAGTCCAACAGACATTTCCAGAGGAGCTGTCCTGCGTCTGGCCCTGTGCTTGATGCTGGAGGTAAACTGTGGAAGACCTGGCTCAGCTGGAAAGGCGCCCACGGCCCGCAGACATGCACGGGGTGCTCCAGCTCCCAGCTCGCTTCTGGCTGAGCAGGTGCAGCGCACCGTTAAGAGAATAATGAAGGAAAGCTCACCATGTCAGCACCAGCCCCTCCTTGCTGGAGCCGTCAGGAGCAGAAGGCTAGATGGCCGCCACACAAATCTGTGCTGTCCCAATCTCATCCTTTTGTCCACGGCTACCTATTATGTGGCACCTCTCTTGGGACGGCTGGGCAACCCTGGGGTAAAACAGTTGTGGACAGCTCTGCCCAATGGGCCTTCCGATCTGTTGTGGGAAACAAGACAAGACCTAAACAGAGAAATGATGTAGGGCCGGCCAAATAGCTCAGCGGGTTAAAGCGCCTGCTTAGGCAGAAACGGGCCAGGAGTTCTATCCCCCATGCATGCCATGCTGGCCCCGCCCCTGGGGCTCCCTGAGACTGTGATTGAGACTGGGCATTAGGTGCCTGTAATCCAGCACTTGGGAGCCTGTAAACAGGAGGATTACTACAAATTCAATCTATGTAGTGAGACCCTAAACACCCTGTAGACCCTGTCCTAGATGCAAGAAAAAAAAAAAAAAAAGAAAAAGAAAGGGATGTATATATGCAAATGATGATCAAAAAGCTAAGAAAGGGTTCAGAAACAACATAGTGGGGGGGTCCCTGCTTTGCAGGGAGGCCTATAGGGGAGTCTGAGAAGGTGACACGGCAGCCCAGCCTACAAAGATGAACAGGAACAGTCAAGTCACTTCAAGACAGAAAGGGAAGAGCAGGAGCCAGCGCTTGAGGTAGGGTACAGCGCTGAAGCTTGAGAACTGAACGCCTGCCTCAGCCTCTCTCCCCATCTCCATCACGGGCATGGACACATTTTCATGACTGTGCATGACTGTGTCGCACAAACATCTCTGGGGAAACTTGCCGGTGATGTAATGATGGTGACGGTGGTAGTGACAGCAGATCTTGTTGCTGGAGCTGGTGGGAAACCAATGGCTCTGGTCTTAGGGGTGGTGGCTTGATGGTGGTGACACTGAGGGTGGCACAGCTGCGTGGATTAGGTGAGGCTGCGGAGCATGGCACGGATAGGGAGGCTGGTAATACGGCTGTAGTTTTGGGTTTGTTGATGGAGGACGCTGTGGTGGTCTGAGCAGTAGTGATAGAACTGGGTGGGGGGTAACAAAGCTAAAATGATCAACCTTCGCCATTAGCGAGAGAAACAGAGTGCGAACAGTGCAATGCTACCTGTCATGTCATTTCTTATTTAGTCTTTCTAGAAAGTAGCTCAGTAAAGCATAGCAAAAGACACCATCTGCTCTCCACTTTGACACAGAAATTAAACTCTTGGGAATATATCTCAGGAAAACACCCCCAAACTCAAAGTGGTCTGCAAATAGTATAGTGGTATTTATAGCTAGGAACAATCCAGAAGCCTCAACAATAGGGAAATGACTAAGCAAATTAGAATACATCATGATCACGGGCTAATGTCATGTAGCTTTTCCAAGGGCCACATGAGGGAAATGGGTTGTACAAACCTGGGTTAGAACAGCAACAACAACAGAAATTCTAGAGGCTCCTATGTTGTGCACTTTTGTGCAGGAAAACAGATGGGAATCCAAACAAATGCACTGCATTTGTAAGGGTTTAGTGAAAGTTTAATATGAGCTAAGCATCTTTCTTTTTTAAATGCTTGCTCAGAGGACATGTAGATCTGCACAGCAAGCATCAGGACTGACCCTCAGGGTGCACCAGTGCAGCTGACCCGAGCCAAGCTGACCAGCATTGTCACAGGCCTCCTCCCACCCTTCCTTGGGAGTCCACTTAGGATTTATCCCTCCATCACCACCCCAGCTCTCTGTGCCTCATTTTGTCCCCACAATGGTTAGAAAGAACTTTCAAACACAAAAATAGTTCCTGTTTATTATTCAAAACCAAAAGATCAGAGGATCAATTTCAGTGAGTCCCTATTAATTTGCATGTGAGCTGCGTTTGTGGTTGGGTAGGAAAAGCCCAAAAGGATGGGTAAGTTTTCAATTTTGGAGCAGCTCATTATTTGATTTCTCTAAGCTTCATCTCATCAGCTGTGAGATGGGAGGAACAGGAGTAAATAAGCTGTTGGGTTGTCACAAAGATTAAAGGAGGTACCCTCCAGCACACTCACAGTGTCCTGCTCTTATTTGCATCCAAGCTCATCACCGCCATTGCTCTTAGGTTTAGACCAGGTGCTCTGGGCTGTCAGCAGAGTCTCTGTGTTCCTGGTTCACTGTGTGTGCCAGGGGCACTCTCTAGCTGCTGCCAGGAGTGAGGCTGGGGTAGGGGAGGGTATGCTTTATTTTATTGGACCTTGTTCCATGTCAGGAAGGAGAATAAGAAGCTCAAAAATATAAACACCTAAGGAGAGTCACATGGAGAGAAGACTTTCTCTCAGGCTTCCACAGAGAGCAAATTGGTCAAGCAATGGCCGTGA
Source organism: Ctenomys sociabilis (assembly GCA_004027165.1). Taxonomy (NCBI): domain Eukaryota; kingdom Metazoa; phylum Chordata; class Mammalia; order Rodentia; family Ctenomyidae; genus Ctenomys; species Ctenomys sociabilis. Next base: position 24,260 of record PVKA01023019.1, on the reverse strand, counting down.
CTCATCCACAAGGCTGACACTGACAAGGGGTTACAGGATAAACACTGAGGGTACCTGACTGACCTTATCTGATACAAAAGTTACATTTTTTTGTTATATAGGTCTTGCTTTAACTCGGTCTTAACCATCCAGCAGAAAAATATGAAATGGAGGTATGAGTAAAGTCATATTAATATAATGAGCTGTGAATGGCTCAAGTCAACAACTTCTGTGGATAACCCACTTCTATTGTGGACCGTTGATCTGTGTTACATTTTTCACTCTTCAAGTTAAAATACAAATAAATAAATTTAAAAAAATAAGTAAAAAACTAAAAAGTTAAACAATAACCCAATATATATATATATATATATATATATATATATATATATATATATATATATATATTAAACAAAGTGAGATGTCCAAAAAACTTATTTAAAAATTAAAATGTTGCTTACGTAAAATACTATAGTTTACCTTGCTTCAGCTTCTGGACCACGTTCCTATCTACCCCAGTGAGAACACTGAGAAGGCTATCTTTCGGCATTAAATGTTAAATGTATCTTTGAAGTAATGACTGTCAGTCACAGTTTAATTTTTTTCTAAGAATCTCTTACATGACTTAGGTTTCTGTACCTTTATATTCTATAGGCTGTTTTTAGTCTTAGTGGGGTTGTTAATTATACTTTTTTAGAATTTCCCAGAATGAGTTCATTTGCATTCCTTCACGGTGGAAGCGACACTGCGAAGCTCCCGCGGGAGTAGCGGGAGCAGCGCGGGAATGCCCAGCCCAGGGGCAGCCTCTGGTCTCCGGAAGCAGGCGCCGCTGGGGCCCCTAGAGGGCGCTGTCCCCTCGCTTGTTGCGGCTTCTGCCTCTTAGTGGAAAAATGGAAAGAAAGAAAACAAGGAAAGAAAGGGTCAGAATGCTGAAGACCCACAGAGATGGGGCTCTTGTCGTGGACACTCGGTGCATATGACTAGCGCAGACAAAGCTGGGGAGCAGACCTCAGGCGCCCCGAACTCCTTCACTTTGCATTTGCACCGCCACCCAGCAGGAAGCCCCAGGCCCATCTGCAAGCAAATGCTCCCTCTCCCCTGACTTTGTTTCCAATAGCAAGGCTGCTGCTACACAGGCAGGAGTGTATTTTACAGCTGTGTAATCCATGGGGATTTTTACCTGGTGACTTTCCTAGCTCATCCACAAATTGCTGTTAACATCTTCGTCTCCCTGGCCCCAACAGAATGAGTTGCTGTTACTTGACACAGCAACATGACTTGTTGTTGGTGGTGGTGAGACCATCAATGGTGACAGTTGTGTGCACTTACGAAGCACGTTCCCTGTGCCAGGTACTGTACTGGCTACTTTACATGCCTCAGTTCATTTAGTCCTTGCTGTAGCTTTATGAGGCATGCATTATTTTTATTCCCATTTTACAGATGAAGTAAGTGAGGGCTGAAGTTTTAAGAAGCCAGACTTGAGTCACATACCTGCTACATACAAAGCTGGATTGTAAAAGCAGATGAATGAACCAGATGTGGTGACAGATGCTGTAATTCCAGCACCCTGGAGAGGACCATAAATTTGAGTCCACTCTGGGCAATTTAGCAACTTAAATAAATTTCTATGGATGCCTGATTCCAAATAATCACAAACAAAGACAACAAATTAGTGTCTTTATTTGCTATGTACCAAATTCTTAAATACCCGCAATGGTAGAAGTGGGTAAGGTTGGACTTCAAGGAGCGAAAAGTCTGGGATGACAAGGGTGTCACAATACTAATAGAAACTCCTAATACGCCAGGTTCCTGTTCTGTTTCTAAATACAAGATAGAGGAAGTGGCTTCAGGGTTGGAAGGTGACTACTGCAGCATGTGGTGGAGAACTGGACAGGCACCAGCAGAGCAGGTCTGAGCTGTGAGGAAGGAGAGGGAAACACGGCCCGAGCTCCAGGAAGGTGATGGCAAAGCAAAAAACAAAACAAAACACTCTGCTCCAGAACTTGCAAAGCCCACTGTGGAGTAAAGGGAGGGAAGCCTGCCCTGCAGTTTGCAAGTACGTGGCGTGCAGGCGTGTGGCATGCAGGCGTGGCATCTGTGCTGGCTGCTGGGGTGGTAGAGTTCATGCTCATGTTGGACCTAGGGGAAGAGACGTCTGAGGCCACAGTGCTTAGACACACAAGCTGCAGAGCCCACAGCACCTGTGAGCTCCGCAGTCACTCTGCTCCTCTGGAGGGCAGGGCTGATGGCTCAACAGGGAAAGTTGAAGTCTGTTTGATTCATATGAAAGCGAACACTTTTATAAGAAGTGCTTTGATGTGACTGCATCTAGAAGATTCTTTTCTAAGAGCATTGACTCAAGAGGGTGGGTGGGTGGTGGGGGGTGGACAGGGAAGAAAGAAGCAGGCTGGAGTCTGTGGCCCTGTAGGATGCATTTCACCTGCTCCATCACTGCACTTGAGAGGAGGCCTCCCAGAAATGTGTGGGGTGGGAAATTTTGCACTGTGCATCTAAATTCTTTTGCTTTTGTGACGAACTTTCAGAGGTAAATAGAGACTCTGGGATCTCTGCTTCCCACCTGGACTGCAGACATACCAGCTGGTGCAGGAAGGCAGAGGGTTTTGTTTGTTTGTTTGTTTTTGTTTTTTCTCAGGCAGTCCAGATGGGGAGTTTGGGGGACTTTGATAGCACACTTACATGCTTCTCTCATACAGTTTGTCTCCTGAATGCTCTACAGTTATTCAACATGTATTCCCTCATTCTCCCATGGGGTCCAAAGAAAGGGAAAGACCAGCAGCTTGAATTAAAAATAGATCTTGGAAAATCATTGAGCAATGACAGTCAGATTCAAGAAGGCATCCCTCTTGGGCTCCTGGCCTTCAGGACCTTGTGGGCCCTGGCACACTTCACATAAATAAACCATGCAAGTGTGCTGACCTGCGGTGGTGAGCAGGCTGCACCCCTCCCCGGGACTGAGTAAAATGCCCTCTTGCATTTTTTATGGCACCGCGAAGAGTCTGTGTCAGGTTTCCACCAAGTGTGCCAGAGGGATTAAACCACCTGCCTCTAACAGGCAGCCCCCGAGAGGCTAGAACAGAGACAAATTTGAAAACAAAATTATTTTATGTTTTAAAATGCTATTTCACACCTCCCAGTTTTAGAAAAGATTGACTTCTAGAATCTTACTGTTTCACCCGACCAACTCAAGTTTACTTTACTCAAAATAATGATGGCCAAGTTTATTATGATCTTATTCTCTCCCTCTCCTTCCACTGGCAAATATGGGGACCACACCCCTAGGGGAGAAATCACCTTGGGCCAACCTGAATGTGATTCTCTGGAGCACAGACACTCAGAGCCCGGTCCTCTGCTCCATGGCATGGGGAACCTGGACCGCTAGCCTCCCCAGCACCAGGGTGGTCTCCTGCTTTTTGGATGTTTGTGCCTTTGTGTCACTGCTTCCCTATTTAGTGGAGAAGGCACCTGAGTTGCGAGCACTGAACTGGATGAAAATGAATTTAATCATTATTCAAATTCAATGTAATGTTTTCTTTAAAAAAAATGCTTTTAAAATATATGGATTCATGGTTTGGTGAGATAGCTCAGCAGACTAAAGCGCCTGCTTAGGCAAGCTTAGGCAAGTGCGCAGGGACTGTGGTTCAATCCCCATACCACATGCCATGCCAGCCTTGCCCCCAGGGCAGGCTGAGCTGGCCACAAAAAAATAAAACAAAATATATGGGCTCTCAAGCCCATATGTTTTAAAATATGGAGCTCAGCAGCAAAAGCACCTGCCTAGCAAGCTCAAGGTCCCAAGTTCCAACCCCAATACCACAAAACTAACGAAATAACTAAGTAAATGAATGAATAAATAAATAAAATAAGATATACTAAATGATTGTGAATTATATCTGGTTGTATAGATATAGAAAGAGGGGTTGGGGAGATGGCTCAGTAGAATAAGCATTTCCCTGGCAAGTGCAAGGGCCCGAGTTCAATCCCTGGTTTTGAAAAAAAAAAAAAAGATATAGAAAGAACTGGTGTTATAGCTCAGTGGCACAAGTGCCCACCTGGCAAGCTCAAGGTCCTGAGTTTGAAAAAACTTTAAAACTTAAAAAATGTATTAAAGAATAGAAAGAAAGAAGAATATGCTGAGTACCTCGGAGTGTTCCTGTGGAAGCACCACCCTGTCAGCAGTGCGTTTCTACCTGCGTGAGTTCTACACAAGGTGTCCTATTTTTCTTTTTAAATTCATTTATTTATTACAGTGTCTCGCTACACATCATGGATTCTTTTTATGGGGGGTAGGGAGTTAGCTTAGCCCCCCCCCTGGGGGGAGGGGCTGGCATGGCATGTGGTCCTGGGGATCGAACCGCGGTCCCTGAGAGGCTCTTCAGACCACTGAGCTATCGTGCCAGCCCTTTTCATAGAGCACTCAGGTTGACTGAGTTTTTGCCAACTGGATTTCATCCTGACACTACCGCCTTCCGCCTCTTGCTCTTCCCTAATGCGTAATGGCAGCCGCAGAAATTCTCACGCCCTGATCAGTCTGGTCACTGCTGCTGCTTTTCTTGGAGGAAACACTTTCCTAACACTACGGGTGCCGCCAGCGTGCTTCGCTGAGCGTGATGCCCTGAATGACCCTTTTTCTCACTGAGCTCAGTTTTGACTTGCACTATACCCCAGGCTCGTGATACAGGCCATTGGAAAGAGGCCGGGTGCCAGGCGTGGTGGCGCAGGCCTGTAATCCCAGCACTTGGGAGGCTGAGGCAGGAGGATGTTGTGAGTTCGAGACCAGCCTGAGCTACAAAGTGAGCTTAAGGCCAGCCTGAGCTGCATAGTGAGACCCTGCCTCAAAAAGACAGAAAAAAAAAAAAAAAAAAAGAAAGAGGCCGGGTAGAGCAGCTCAGCATTCTGCTGTTCTGGGCCGGGTTTCCTTCAGTAGAAGCATGGGACAGGAGACAGGCTTTCACCTGTCCTTACTGTGTGCCGGGAGGAAGGGAGGAAGCCAAGTTCAGGCTTTGTTCATCCTGCTGTTTGATCATCTGGCGGGGAGTCATCTGTGTTTATGTGCCTCAGCAGTGCAGGAGGAAGTTCAGGAGTTCAGTCCACCCTAGAGTGACCTAGGGCCTGCCATGTGCTCCGGTCCCTTCCAAGGCCCAGTCCATGATCACATGATTACATGGTCACATGATCACTGGTTTTGGTAAAATGGGCAAGCATAAGCTGTTTGAGACGTAACTGGCTAAGGTACAGTCAGTTAGACTCCTGTTACTCTTCTTCTAGCATCAGGTGGTACAGGGGTGGCCAGTGACATTTTGGGGAATCGCTGAGTGGGAACCTAAGTTGGGGATGTGGCTTAGTTTCACTGAGATGCACTTGTGTGGTTCTAGGTCATTTCTGGTAAACATAGTAACACCCACTGTACTGACTTAACCCAAGTCATGACCCAAGGGTGAAAGGTCAGAGGTCATATGCAAATATAATGTATCCTAACACACTAGCACCAGAGGTATGCAGGTAACGGAAGAAGATCAAGGTTTGAAATATATAGAGTTAGAACCTGGTGTACAGGAATGACAAATATAGTTATAAAAATGCAATTAAATAACTATAAATATTTGCATTTTGCATCCCAACTGATACTTTGATTGACATTAGAATCTGATTTTGGAGGCTCCTGCTAAAGGAGGAAATATATTTACTTTATCTTCTCCTTTAAATAAGGACGTGACAAAATTATCAAATGGAGATGTAAATTATGTACTGCCTCTCAAAATACAGACAATACAAATATTATGGATAACTCTTGGGGACTTAACAAAATATTAATTTTCTGTGAGGATTTTTTTTTGGTATCTGTGGTATTTGATGACCTTTAAAAAGTTTATGGCTCGGTTTCTTATTCTAATAATTATTTCTATATCTAATTTGATAGTCATAATTTGCACACATTTATGGAGCACAAGCTTCTGGCCCCACAAATTCTGGATCTGTCCCACCACCCACCGTGCTGGGCCTAGAAACATGGCCACACTCCCGGTGTTCCATCCTCTGCTTGTCCCAGGCTCAAAGGCAGCTCCTGGCCTCTTTCCTCCCTACCTCTCTGCCTGTGGTAAATGGGCTCTGAGATACAGACCTGGATTACTGCAAACTTTGCTCCTCCCACTGGTTGCCCCTCAACCTCTGCCCAACCCTTGCCCGGTTCCTCAGGTCCCGCTGCTGATCCCAGCCACACTCCGAGCTCAGCCTCCTCCCGGCTGGCAGTGGAGACCACACAGAGCTGTGGAGCCAATGGGATGCAGGGAATTGGCTCAGGTCACTTGGCTTTTGTCACTTGGGAAGAGTTGGCCCAGAACCTGGAGTGTGGGTTCAGGGTTAGTTCCATGTTGACTCCCATCAGAGCAGAGAAAGGGACTACAGGTTGGGACGAGACACTGAAGTTAAGGCCAGACCTAATTTGAGAATTCAAGTCAGAGAATTTGAAAACCAGAGTGGTTGGAGGCCATACAGGCAGGCAAAGGAATTTTCTGTGTTGAAGCATTTTTCTAAGGTGCTTTCCTAAAGGCTCTTGTCTGAGTTTCCCCTGAAGTTCCTCAGATGAGGTAGATTGGGAAAGACAAGAGCTTCATTCCATGGATCGGTGCTCTTTTGCTTTGCAAAGGAAGGTCTGAAGCCTGCTTAGAACTGATCTATGGGGAATACAGAGAAATGTTGGACTGGTTCACTCATCGCCATCCTTTCCTCATGGATGATAGATGGATGGATGGATGGATGGATGGATGGATGGATGGATGGATGGATGGATGGGAGGATGGATGGATGGATGGATGGATGGGAGGATGGATGGATGGATGGATGGATGGATGGATGGATGGGAGGATGGATGGATGAATGGATGGGAGGATGGATGGATGGATGGATGGATGATGGATGGATGGGTGGGTGGGAGGATGGATGGGAAGATGGGAGAGCAGATGGATGAATGAATGGGAGGTTAGGGGTGATGGATGGATGGGTGAGTGGGTGAGTAGATGGGCAGATGTGTAGTTGGGTGAGGGGGTGAGTCTCAGAATCATAGATGGGTGTATGGATAATGGGAGACAAATGGTTTTTATCCTGTAAATACCTACCTATGTGCATATATAACATTTTCTTCCTGTTGTGATAGCAACAGGAAGAAGCAATAAATAGACAAATATTTCAACTGTTCTCAACTAGCCCTGTGCCTAAGTCTTAGCTGTGCTTCAAGAAGAACTTGGATCTTTATTTCCTTCCCTATTCCTTCTTCTCACCCTCCTTCCCTTCCTTTCTCCCTTCTCTTCTCTTTTGATTGTAGCAGGCAGGGGAAGTAGGTAAGACAAGAGACAGAGGATGCCCAGCCATCAAACCACCCTCAGAGATAGGAGTTGAAGTGCATCCATGCGACTCACCATCCTTTCCACCCTCAGAGATAGGAGTTGAAGTGCATCCATGCGACTCGCCATCCTTTCCTCATGGATGATAGATGGATGGATGGATGGATGGATGGATGGATGGATGGATGGATGGATGGCAATGCTTGGGCTTCGGGGACCCACAGAGCCAGACAGGGGACCTTGTCTCACTGCAGCCTTCAGATTCCAGAAGGATCTTTGCTGTAGCCGTAGGTGGAACTTGTTTCAACAAGTGCCACAATATTGTGTCCCATAAACCATCTCAGGGACCACAGCACAGACATCAGATGGAAGATGATCTTCACTTCTTTGTCACTAGCTATGACATGCTGTGTAAGCGGCTCCAGGCCAAAAGCTGAAGCTGTATCAGTTACCCTTACTGTTTTTTCCTGAATCAGAAAGGCTGGGCTGGTTAAAGCAGATTGAAACCTTCTTGACTGAATTCTCTGTCCCTTCATAGGCTAATGTGTCCTGTGAACCCTCAAAATCAGGAAGGAAGCCATAGGGTCTGTGGCTATGGGGTCCATCGTTGTTTGGTTGTTGTTACGTTTTTCTGAGACAGGGTACTCCAGGCTGGCCTCAAGCTCACTGTACAGCCCAGGCTGACCCTGACCACTCCACCCTTCTGGCCCGGCCTCCCTCCCAAGTACTGAGATTCAAACTATGTGTCACATCACTATGCCCAATTCAAGGACCCATCTGTATGTGTGGGGGGGGGGGCAAGGATTTGTGCTCTGCAGGATAAACTCAGAAACACTAACAAGCCCACCATGCCTACTGCCCATACTGTCCCCAGTGGCCAACCTCTGTAGAGCCAGGGCCATTTCCGTCCACCCACTCTGCCCTCAGCATGCCCTCCAGGTCCTGGGTGGGTCCCCAAGCCACACACTTGTGCAAACCAGTAGGGTTAGCCTGCCTGCTCATGGCAAACACCCCTGTAGCATGGGCAGTGCCACCCACCCTGGCACCGCCAGCCTCCATCATAGCGATGCCAGACCTCTGGTTCTGGCTATTTGGTTAAATTGAACTTCTAACATAAATGAGAAAGAGGCAGCTTTATGCAAGATCTTCTGAGTGGAAACCAACACAATAAAGACAGCATTTGTCTAAACCCAATGCATGTGGCCTCCTGCATCTCTCATGGTGTCACTTCAGGACTCCTGGTGGGAGGCCATGCCCACCGGCTACGAGCGGGAGCCACCATCCATGTCAGGGCAGCCTCAGAGGCAAACTAGTCTGCTGCTCTAGAAACCTGAGAAGCTGAAGCTCCTTAGAAATTAAAGCCTGTCTCCCAAGTGCCAGGATAAATATTACAATGCTGAACAAAATTTGCTGCCAGGGAAATGGATGGTTTCTTCCTTTCGCTGCGTTGCTGTTAGAGGACTTGTGCTCTGTGGCCCTGGGGGCAGCAGACACCCTCCTGGGCAGGGCTCTCTCTATGGGTTCTCTTCTCCTTAGAGTTTTAAGGATAAGAAAGTGCTCTGAGGTAGAGCACTTGAGGCGCTCCAGGCCGGGCTTCTGTCCTCCATACCATAAAAGCAACCAGACCAAGAAACCTGCTCTTGACATGTGTAATAGATTCTTCAGTTTGTATACAGGGACCGTACAGATAGGAAGCAAGGGTAATGGCTCCAAAGGAGCATGTGTGTGTGTGTGTGCATGTGTGTGTACGTGCGTGCGTGTGTGTATGTGTGTGTGCATGTGTGCTCCTCCCTAACAAATATTAGAGGTGAAGAGACAGCATTCCTGAACATGAAAATTATCAACCACACAAAAGCCATTCTGCACTGCCACCTACAACAGGCCCTCCCCAAAATGCCAGGATGTCCCGCTGAGCCCAGGCTGTGGTGACCAAGCCCTCCTTCCCCATGTTTGCCTGGGTCTTCTTCTCCTGCACCAATGGCTCCTTGGGGCAGAGCCCCTTCCTGCCCAGCCTCCCACCAAGGCTTGGTCGGCACCCCACCTGGTCATCGCTTGCTGGACTGTCTGTGGACCAGGGTGTGGAGTCCACTTGCTGGTTCTGCATCTACTATTATCTGCACATGATGGGGGCATGTGCTCAGCCATCCTGGGTCACCGTGTCATCTCATCAAGAACCAGCAGGCTGGACCAGTGGTGTCCAGATCCAGGGACTCCAGTCTCTAGAGAGGTCAACTCCTGATTCAGCAGTAGTTAGTGGCCATGGAAATGACTTGGGTTTTCCTAGGGTTTTTGTCTGATTGATGTTCAGGGTAAATCTGCAGCTTGACCCATCTCCAAATACAGGGCACTGGGCCATCAGCCAGGTGACACAAGGTGCGAAGAAAGCACAAGTGTCCTTTCTCTTTCATGTTCCAGCTCCTGGAACCTAATGATCGAATGTTGCAAGGATGGTGAATTCCTCCTGCCTGTTCAATGGTTCATGTTTTATACAACATTGTTTCAACCCTCAGAGATAGGAGTTGAATAGCATCCATGCGACTCACTGGCAAAGCATGGGCTTCGGGGACCCACAGAGCCAGACAGGGTTAGTATTAGGGTCAGGGTTAGGGTTAGGGTTAGGGTTAGGGTTTCACCTGTTTTTGTCTTGGAAACTCACAGCTGCCTTATCAAATGAAAAGAGCAGCCTGGGAAATTGGGGCTCAGGGCCCTGCAGTTACCTCATCTGTCTGCAGCCTGGATGTCCTTGCCCTTCATGGCCACAAAGGACAAAGCTATGACTTTTGCACGCGGGGTATGACTCAGCCCAGGGGCTTATGCTACTTGCGGTTCTTTCATTTCAGCATCACTGTTAATGAGCACTGTGTGACCATCCCATGGCCTTCCCGGGTGTTTCCTGTAGCCATAGCACAATGCGATCTCCCCAAAGAGAGATGTTTGTGGTCAGATAATTAAAGGAGCACTTTGCAGCTCATCCTTCCAGAGATTTGCAGTTCGTGTTTGTAAACCAAAGGCCCTGAGAAGTCCTGCAGTCAAGAGCCCTGTTTAAACATGACAGTCACCGATTCCCAAGCTATTTAGAACACTTTGTTACCTGCAATGCATTAAAGGGCTATTGTCTACAGGTTCTTTTTATATCTGCTGAAATAAAAGTGTTTAAGGATGAAGTGGAACAATCTCAGAACAAACCAAAAACAAAAAAAAAAACAAAAAAAAAAAAAACCCTACTCAGGTCACAAAGGCATGAAGGATCTAGACACACTTCTTGGAGAAGCTGGGAGTTCATAAAGGCTGATGGTACTGAACAGAACAATAAAGTCCAGCAAGGCTGCCGAGAAGGGGCCACCTTCCATGCAGGCCTTGGGAGCCTGCAGGGTCAATGTAGCCATCTGCAGTGTTGGAGGGTCCGCCAAGTGCCTGTCTCAGAGCCACAGCACCCATGGCAGCTGGTGGCTGTGCTCGGGCAGCCTGGTGAGCTCAGCTCTCAGCTGGGCATGCGGTGCCGGGGAGCGCCCTCCTCACCCTGGCCTTGGGGCTGCCGCTTGCCCTGAGGGCAGGACAAGCAGTGCCGCCTTCCTGTGTTTGCCCTGCTAATAGGGTGCGAGAAGCTTTGCCAAAGGCAATTCTGAGAACAGGAGGAGGGTTATTAAAATTAATAAGTAACTATTAAAAATAACACAGTTAGTAGAGGAGCTGTGAAAGTGCAGTGTATGAGATCACACAGGATAAAAACAAGTCAAAGCGAAGACACGAAAGGAATAGTAGAGTGGGGCTACAGCCCAGTGGCTCACCACCTGCCTGAGTTCGATTCCTGTGCCAAAGAAAGAAAGAATGGGAGATGGAGCCCAAATGTAGAACCGCCAACAGCCAGTGGCGTCACAGAAGGGAAAGACAGAGAAAGGCACGGAGCCAGAATCCACGCCCGCCAGTGCCACTATCTCTGTGCCAGGGCTTGGTGCTGAGGACACATCCAGGCAGGCACCCGAGTGACTGAGGACTGGATGCTCACAAGCTGAGTGCAGGGCAAAGTGTGAGGCGAGGCCTCCCCTTTTCTCCCTGTACCTACACGGAGGGCCCCCAGGTGCCACAGTTTACAAAGGGCCTTCCATCCTGCGCAGGAGTGACCTGATTCCTTGCAGTCCTTACACCCGTCCCATGGGGAAACACATTCCGCCCCTGCCCTGTTATGCTTCGGACGCCACCCACCCTTCCTCAGGCTGGGGCTGGGCTGTTTCTGCAGCCAACTCTCCTCCTGCTTCCCAGGCCCTGGGGTTTTTATACCGAGGCTATTTTTAGAGACTGCCCAGGGCCAATTGCCTAGAGGCTGGCAAGGACTCTGCCCCGGGGAGAGGCGTTCCCACCGTAACCTTGCCCTGAAGAGCTCTCTAATTGAGAGAGACTGGACACTTACAGCCCTGAGAACTGAGAACAGATACCAGGGCAGGAGGCAGGCGTCAGGTGGCCTCGCCTGGCACTCTGCAGGCTGAGGAGCTGTCCAGAGTGGTCGTCTGACCAACATACAAGAACACATTGTGTTTGGATGGATGCACAGAGCCCCATCAGCCAGGGACGGTGCTCCTTGCGCTGGTTTCTCTCCAGGACTCCATGAAGTCACTGCCCGTCTCTGCCAGGCTGGGCGGCTCCCTGCTCCAGATACGCCTTCTTCTAAAAGTCCTAGCTGCTGTCTAAGGCCTCTGTGGCCCTCACTGGTCCCACTGGTCTTGCACCTTCATTTCAGCCCTATATTCGCCAGCTGCACTGCACGGTGAAATTCGCTTTATAAACCCATAGTACTTGTACAGTAGTCTTTCTGCAAACACTCAGAGGTATATTAAGTTTTGCACTTTGGAGAGCTTTTGGGATATTCACATCCACATAATAAGGAATCTTGTGGATGGGACTCCAGAATGAATAGGAAATTCACTTATGCTCCATGTACACCTTATACATGTAGATTTGGCAATTTCATATGACACTTTTTATGCACCTGTTTGTTAGGGAGGCCAGGTGTAGATTTACTCCTTATGGAATATGTCAATGCTTGATGACTTCTGTAGTTTAAAGTATTTCATGCTGTAAGCAGGTGCAGGGGCAGGGGGTTCAATTCCCCAGGACTGTGTGCTGGCTCTGCCCTGCTCTGCAGGCGGGGAGGGTGCACTGAGACGGCAATTGAGATTGGATGTGGTAGCGTGTGCCTGTAACCCCGGCTCTTGGGAGGCTGTAAACAGATGGAACACTATGAGTCTGATCTAGTAGTGAGACCCTGAACAACTTGTAGACCCTTCCCCAAAATTAAAAAAAAAAAAAAAAAGCATTTTATGTTTACAGATTAGGGTGTTCAACCTACAGTCTTCCACCTCTAAGTTCGATTCCTGAGCTTGTTATGGTGCCCTCCCGCAGTTCATAGATAGGGTGGAGCCCCCAGGGACTGTACTTGCAGGCGCTCTGGAAAGGAAGGCATTCACACTGAAGAGAGCTGTCAGGGTGGGCCCCAACTGACAGGCTTCCTGCCCTCAGAAGCAGAGACCACGTACACAGGACTCTGGCCTCTCTCTGCATGCCACGTGTGTCCCACTTTTATTCTGTCTGCACATAAAGGGCAGCACAGTGGCTCAGGGAAGACTTACCCAGCTGCTGACTGGCCAAGTATTAGCAGCACCTGCCAGAAAGACGAGGACACTGACTGGACTCCCTGCAGCTGTGAAGCTTTGATGATAGAGTAAGAACTGACAACACTTGCAACAGAATTAATTGCTCAACCTCACCTTTGCAAAAACTCCTTCCTCTACCCAGATAACTGTCCCTGCTTTAACTTGTAACTTTCTTTTTGCAATGGCCAATTTGATATCATCAACCATCTGATAGGCTGTTTTGACCACAGGCAGACAGGACACAGGTTTGACCACGGAAGCCAGCCATAGGCTAGGTCCTGACCTCTGTGTCTGCCTAGGGTCCTGGTGGCTGGAGGGGCAACACTGTCCATGAACAGAGGTTCTGCAGCTCTGCTAGACCCACCGGTGCTTCTAAGAGACTCTACAAGGCCTGGCCTGGGCCAGAGGATGGTCACAGCTTTACTAAGATTTGTAAGGGCCAGTTATAGTTGTTCAGCTTTGTGTAAATCATCATAAAAACCAATGAACTTGTACAAACTTATGTGGCACATGCTGCTTTGTGAGGTGAGTGCTTCCACGGGTAGTTCCTCAGGAAATCCTCCGTCTCACCTGGTCACCTCCTTCTGTTTTCAGACATGAAACTGATGGGTCTGAACTGCAGTCTATCCTGTCACCACGACAGGACAGGCCTCGGGCCACACTTCCCATGCTGAGCACAGAAACAGAACACATGTGATTGGAGAGCTGGAGTTTTCGCTTTATCCCATTTTCATCAACTTAAATTTAGTGCTTGCCTTCTGCTCAGTGCAGTTCTGCAAGAACTGAGCCAGTCTGTGGAGTTGAGAGCCTTCCCGGCATGCTCTTTCCTTTTCTGATGCCACAAGAAGATACGGGGAAGTGCCTGTGCAGAGCAGGTGCGTAGCTGCAGCCAAGAAGAGCTGGCTCTCTCGCCACCTCCTGACACCGCCTGATGGCTTGCCTTAGGTCATGCCCAGTGACATCTCAAGATGCCCTTCGTTTCCTAAAGAATGCCTTCCCTTATTTACTTCTGCTGCTGCCTCGTGGCCGTGGCCCACTTCGCCCTGCAGTGAGGCCCCAGCTTCTGAGGGGCTGGACTGTGCTGACCCAAGGGTCAGGAAGCAGGCAGGGTGCTGTGGGTACAGCCTGGAGGTGGGGCGGGGCTTCAAGTGCTGATCTCTTATCTCCACACACAGGCATGCACAGATCATTGCTTCTCAGGGATAGTACCCTCTCTGCTCTCTGGGCAAGACTGTATGTTTATTTTGGTTTTAATGGGGACTTGAACTCAGGACCTTGAACTTACAGGAAGGTGCTATGCCACTGAACTACATCCCCAGCCCAAGTGTTGTGTTTTTGAGGGCAAGTTACTTAGCCAGGGCAGAGCTACCAGGAACTGCATTTTCGTGTGTGTGTGTGTGTGTGTGTGTGTGTGTGTGTGTGTTAGAGCAGGCCCACAAATGGGTTCTGGAGCCTGGGCTCCATTGTCAAAGTAGCTTGAGTGGGATTCCCTTTGGCAGTAATGAAGCCCACTACTCTGTGGGATTTTTCAAAGGAATTTAGAGATTTGAGTCACAAGAAATTAAGAGACAAGTGACATCGCACATAGTTTGTGTTATGAATGATTGGCCGAGACATTCACTTCACTGTTTCCTAATTTCTGAACATTTAAGATACAAGATGAAGGCTTCCAAAGACAAGAATGAAAGGAGGAGTCCCAAAGGAATCCTCTACCGAAGGCCAAGCCCACAGGCACAGTTTGGACTTTGCACTCGGCACAACCATGGGCCAAATAAGCCTTTCTGTACAGCCCAGGGGCAGGCAACTTGTCACTACAACAGAAAACAGACTAAGACAGTGAAAGTCATACAAAGAAATTCTCTTCCTCAGAAGACACTGTGATGGAAAGAAGTCAAGTCACAGACTTACCAGCTGGCTGAACATTTACCTGATTCACAGAGTTATTTATTTATGGTGCCCTATACCTGTCATCTCAGCACTCCGGGAGGCTGAGGCCAAGAAGGCAAACTGGACCCCAATCTGGACAATTCGACGACTTAGCAAGACCCTATCTCAAAAGTAAGACATGAAAAAGGGGCTGAGGAAGTAGCTCAATGTGAAGGCCCTGGGTTCAATCCCTAGTACTTAAAAAATTGGTAGTAAGAAGAGAAAATGGTTGTAAGTATTTGAATAGCTTCTTCAGAGAAGGGCATATGAGGGTCGTTAATAAAAACAAAACCAGATGCTGAGCAACAATGAAACTTAAAAGCTGCCGTGAAATTCTGTCACGCGTTCCCCAGTCTGCCTACTGCTGGAAAGCCTGGCACAACCTGAACAGCAAGCAGCTGAAGTCTTGTGCCCGTGTTGACAGCTACCCTGAAACCATCTGAAGGTTCTTTGGAAAATAACGTTAACCATTCACTGGTCGTGGAGTGCAGGAATTCCGCTCCTAGATGTTTACCCAGCAGAAATGAAGACACAATCAACACAGCAGCTTGTATGTTTACAGCGGCCTCATTATCAGTGGCCAGAAACTGGGAAAGAATCCAGCACCCATTGAATGCTGAATGCAGAAGCCAATTGTGTGTGGCGTGTCCACAGGATAGAATACTGTTCAGGGCAGGAAGGAGCTGGCTGCCTGTGTGTGCGGCAACACAAGCGAATTCAAAGGTGTTACGGAAGAGGCCACACACAGTTTGGTTCCACTTATAGAATAGCTTTAAACAGACAAACCTATAGCAATAGAAGAGTCAGTGACTTCCAGGAGGCAGGGCCTTCTGGGAGGGGACATTTTGAGGTCAAGGAAATGTTCTACGTCACCTCTGCGGGGTGTGTTGCACAACTGTACACATTTCTCAGCACTCATGGAGGGGAGTGCTTGAATTGTGCATTTTAACCTGCATAAATGCTATCCCCAAAGATTTGGTGTCCCCAGGACGCACAACAGGGCGCATGGCGGCGGCGGTGAACCTTTTAGAGCTTTCAAAGATTCAAACAGCCCACCGCAGGGCACATGACCTAGGGTTGCCGTCGCGGTGCGGCAAGTGGTACGACATCGCCTGTAGAAGTCAAAGTAAAAAGGCAAACTTCACATGTATGACCTTGGAGGCCTGTTTGCTGGAATGGGCCCTTAATACCTTAGCGTATGCAGTGACGTTTGTAGAATGGCTTGCCTGGAAATGGAAATGGGATAACTCTGGAGGGGCACATTGGGGGATTTTTATCTTAGTGCCTTTCAAATTTTAAATCATGTAAGTAACCAGCCTACTGAGAGGGAAGGAGGAGTCTCTGGGCTTATGCTGTCATTCAGTGGTTTCTTTTTACAAATGAAAAGCCCAAGGACGAAACCATGCAGATGGCTATTGGCATGCAGTTGGGGTCAGAACTCAGGTCCTCTCTTCAAACCTATTTCAGGGATAATTCCCAGAAAGCAGGAGACTCCTGGGCAGAGCTCACAGTGGACATTTAGCGGGTAGAAATTTCCCTTCTTTGTTTCCACTATTCCACCCGCTTCTCACTGGCCCTTCCTTGCCATCTCCCCCACCAACCCAAAGTCGAGTACTGGTGAATACAGGATCACATGCCCATTTCCCAGGAACACAAGAGCTGCACCCTCCAGAAGTAAATGGAACCACCCTTTCCACAACTGGTAACATTTAATTCAACCCACAAATACCTATGAGCCCCCACTCTGGGCCACCTCTGTGCTAATTTAAGAGGAGTCCACAGGGGGAAGGTGTGGCTGAAAGTGCTTTCCTTGGGACACTTCCAGTCGGCCATGGAAGCCCTTGTCCGGGGGGCCTGCTGAGGTCAGTGCAGACTCGCCCCTACAGGGGTGCCTACAACTGAGAGACAGGTTGCCCCAGGAAGGGGACTGGGAAAGGCCCACCTAAGTCAGTCTATGAGGAAGCTGGGAGCCTCGCCTGCACCTAGATCCCTGCAACCTGAGGTGACAGCCACTGTGGTGAAGGGTACACTCCAGCCAGCTGATCTCTTCTCCGGCACTGCCCTGGTTGCTTCGTCCTGGTCACTGACTTGAGTTTTGCTTCTACATCTGCTGATGGTTAAGTGTTTGCTAAGTCACCTTGATGTGCAAACACAAGGGCAGGCCCCAAACGAGGAGGATGTTCAAATTAGTTATGGTGACTCTGCTTTCATAGACAGCCTCTTTTTAGTGTCTTAGTCAACTGATGTGCAAATGAATCCTCAGGGCCTTGGACCCTGGTACCCTCTCAGAGTTCAACAAATCAAATTTGTATGTATTGGCTTTCCATCTGACTTCAGGACCTGTTGGAATCGACAAACGTATGTCTGGAAGGAGCCTAAGTCCTCCCAGAATTCCTTGCATCTGCAGGAAATCTGGCTCCTAGGGCTGCTTTTCATATCCGGAGCTTCCTATGCTTTGATACAACTCATTCTCCCATCAGGGGTGTGATGGAAGAGTGGCACCCCAAAATCTATGTCCACCCTAATCTTAATCCACTGGGAACCAGTGAACAGATTTTTATTTAGGAAGAGTCATGAGAGACACCAGGAAGGGTATTGAGATGAGTTCACCCTGGACTAGAGCTGGTCCTCAGTCCAGGACAGGCCTTTTGAAATGAAGAGATGGGGAAATAAATATGAAGACATGGAGGAGATGGTCATGGGGCAACAGAGCTAGAAACTGGAGCCATATCACTGCCAAGCAAAGTTACCTGGAGCTACCAGAAATTGGAAAAGGCAAAGAAGGATTCTCTTTTAGTGTCTTTGGTGGTAGTGTTGCTCTGTCAACACCTCATTACCCAGACAGAGGACTTCTGGGATGGTGAGAGGGTAGATCCCATTGTGTTAAGCCACAGCAACCCTAAAAACTCATACAGGGACTGAGGGGGTGGGTGTTGGATTCTTTTTTTTTATGTATTTAGTACAGGGTCTACAGGGTCTCACTACACAGATCAGACTCCTAGTGATCCTCCTGTGTTCAACCTCCCAAGCGCTGGGATTACAGGTGCATGCCACCATTCCCAGTCTCAACTGCCATCTCAGCATGCCCCAGTGGCAGGGCCAGAATGGCATGCAGGGGAAAGAACCCCAGACGCTGTGCTCTGCCTAAGCAGGTGTGTTAGTCTGCTGAGCTATCTGGCCAGCCCTAGGAGGTTGGGTTCTTCTTCCTGCCTTGGGCCCTGGCACAATCCCACTTCCCCCACCACGGCCCCAAAGGCTCCTGGGAATGGCTTGTTCCTTCTTTCCTCATCCACCCATCATGCCATGTGCCATGGGTACAGGGCAGACCTTCAGATGTGGAGACAAAGACCAGCAGTCGCAGCATCAGTGGTTCAGGTTATTGGGCCTCCATCTGTGCTACCAGGTTGAATCATCAGGACTTATCTGCTGATGGGGTGATATTTGAAGATAGGGTCTTTGATGAGGCAGTTAAGTTAAAGTGAAGCCGGTAGGAAGGGCCCTAATCCAGAGTGCCTGGAGTCCCTAACAGGAAAGGTGACACCCTGCTGGGCAGGCAGCGATGCCTTCTAGTTGCTTAGCCATCACTGAAGACAATGCTCTGCTCAAATGCTCGTCCTCAAAACTGCTTTGCTACCCTCAGTGATCTTTGGGGTAGAAGCCACACCCTTTAGTCTTCAGCCTTCACCCCACCATTGTATGTCAGTCCCCTCCTCTGCCCCAGGGGCACGTGGACCTCTGAGCCTTTGCTCTAGCAGAGCCCAGGGCTTGGACACCCTTTCTGCCCCACAGCTCAGCAATGTCTCAGTGTCTGAATCCAGGTTCCTTTCCCTTGGATCTTCTCTATGATTTATCTGTTCTCACCTGCAGGGATAAATCTCTGTTTGCCCCAAAGGTAAGCAAACTAACTGCACTGCTTTATGAAAATTCCCAGGAAGGACTCCGGTGGTGGGGAGAGCTGATCCCAGCAGACCTAAGCTGAGGAGAGGGCCTTTCTCACAGCAGAGCAAAAAAATAAGGCAGACCTATGAAGCAATGCAACTTTTCAAATTACACGGCCCTCTTGAGAGGAAAGGCCACTGTTTGTAAGCGTAACACCAGGGATAGGTTAGTTTCTGCAGAGAGCAACACTTTACTAGGTTTAGAAATTGTGTCTTGATGGGCCAGTGTAGACAGTAAAGATGAAGAGGGTGTTGGCCCACCTTGCCTGTCTCATGAGACTGTACAGATGTTTCTGTCCTGAATGCATAGGACATCTAGCCTTCATCCTTTGAGGACACATTGGTGATGTCCATGTGGAGACCGGAAGGAAGTGTGCACCCGCTCAGGAGCTGCCCCCTGGGAACCATCCCTTGCTCCTTTGTGCAACCTGGCCTTGCTCCCCAGCCCCATAGCATGCGCCTGCACCTTGGTTCCATCTCCAACATTTCTCATGAGTTCTTACAGGCACATCTGCCTTCTACACTCCATAGTCGGCTTCTCAAGAGCAAGAGCTGCATCTTAACCCTCCCCTCACAAAGCCTGGCACAGTGTGGGCTGGGAAAGTCTTGTCAGGACAAGCCAAGAACAAGCTAGCACCATGAGACCTTTCAATAGAATGAGAAAGATTCAATTAGTGCATAAAGTACACAGTAGAATATAATGTCTTCCATGAGTAAGTGAAGGATATTTCATTGGAAGTATTATTGGAGGTCTGATAGAGGATAAACAGGGATGGCCAGCAGTTTTTGTCCATTCATGAAATAATCATTTTTATTAGCAAGAAATAGACGTGTCTACTAATTTTCTCTTCCCAAGAAAGAAGTTAGGTAAAAATGAATATTATGTGCTTAAGGGTTTTGAAGATAAAGAGTCTGCCAAGCTCATTGCAAAGGGTGATTTGCTTAGCCCTGAATCTCATTTCCATAACATGCCTCAAGATAACCTTTATGCCAGGAGCACCAAAGTTCTTTGTTTTGGTATCATAGGCATTAAATATTAACACCCAGTTCATATTTTAATACTACTAAAACCATTTCACTTCTTTTAGATTTCGTCCCACTGGACACAGAAGGGCAGGCTGGGTGACAGAGATGACCTTCACTGACCAAATTCCTGGAGCATCTGTGACCTCGGACACCCCAGGAGGGACCCCCAGCTCCTGTCCCGAGACCTGACTTTCCCCTCAGCCTCTGCTTCATTTCTAAAGATCCTGTTGATGAGGAAGAAGTGGCCAGGCAGGAAGATGCGCCGAGGTTTGTCCCCAGGGCGAGGGTCTGAGCAGTGATGTTCCGCTTACCCAAACAAAATCTGAAAAATGTGTTGGATCCGTGATTCCTGAGAGTCATTGATTAAAAAACACTTGCAGCGCGCTTTGGATTCTGGCCATTTCGAGAAGTCCTGGGATGGGGGGAGGGGAGATGGCTCAGTGGAATAAGTACTTCCCTGGCAAGCGCACAGGCCTGGGTTCAATCCCTGGTTCCTCAAAAAAAAAAAAAAAAAAAAAAAACTAAAATCAAAAGTCCTGGGAGAATGGATTGAATCCATCCCTGTCCCTCAGAGCAGGAGACACCAGCTGTGCCCCTGCATGTGCCATGTGTCCCCAGGGGCAGCCTTACCTTCACAAATAGGAAGATCTCAGGGCTCAGCAGAGCAGCTTTTCCCTCCAAGCCATGGTCTCCAGAGCAGCAGGCAGGGGACCATGTGCTGAAGAAGGCCCGGCTGTGCTGGATAGTGAAGTTTGAGGGGGACAGCAGCGCTTTCTGCCCCACGCTGCTGCCTTCCTGTGGCAGTGCTAGGCGAGGCTCCAAGACCTTGGCTGGTGATGCTAACTCACCCCCTGAGGTGTCCCCACCCTGGGGCTCAGCACATAGCTCATCAGGCGGGAGGTAGCTTCCTTCCTCTGGCTGGGAAGAGGTCAAGCTTTTCTCTTCACCTCCAACGGCGAAGACCATCACTGAATCATATTCATGATTAAGGAGCCCAGCAGTGGACAAAGCATGTTCTGGCCCTAAGTCTTTGTAACCTTCATGACACAAAGGGACTTCATCATTTCCTGCCAGGTCTGGAACTTCGTACACCCCCAGCTTCTGGATCGTGTCATAGACGGCGCTGTAGTCCACATCACTCATGTTGATCAATCAGATCTGATTGCAACAGGTTGACAGGCCGGGGATGCTGTGCCTCCCCATGGAGGAGGCTTGCGGAAGCCAGCGGCCAGCAGCAGCTATCAATGACGGGTCTCTAGCAATCATTTACTGAGACTTTAATAAGCAAGCCACAGTCCATTGGACAGAAGATAAAGCTCACACCCTGGGTTAACTCCTTCGTGCCCAATGCTGTTTTCAACTGGACTCGGATTTCCCTCCCTGTGGGTCGTTCCCAGATCCAGTAGCTAAACCAGAGGTTGATTCAGATTGTTTTCCCAGTGTACACTGAAATCCCGAATGGTTAGGCCATTTGTCACTGGGAGAGTCAAACTGTTTCCAAACACAGACAGACTCAACAAGTCAATGGACAGCTACACTCTGCGCAGCGCTGACCCGTCTGTTGGACTGCCGCGTTCATCACACAGAACAATTCCTGGCAAGCGGACACCCCATGATAAACGAGCTAGAGGTGCTGCAGTTAGGTGACGGATTCCATTTGCTCCTCTTATCTGGAGGCACCACCAGGTGGCTACGTGGCAGAAGGGAAAGAAGATAAAGGTTCTGGCCAGCGGGCTCATCCCTACAGGCCATGCCGAAGGAGACCTGAAGATCTGCGGCTTGACTTTTATTTCCACACATAAAACATCCTGATCACGAAAGCATTCACTAAATTCTCTCCTATCCAGGATATTGACCTGGGCACTACTAAAAAAAGAGGCTAAGAAAGCAGTCTCGCTCTTCAAGCAGATTTTTAAATAGGATTGGAGGGCTCAAAAGAGCAATGAAAACTTCAAGGGATAGAGGAAAAGCTGGGGAAAGTTTTCTTGGTGACTTTGGCCAGCTCCAGGGCTGTCCGTATCTCCTTCTTACTTGCTCCTGTCTGTGTCCCTGCCCTACCCACGGTCCCCTATCTCTTGGAAGGACAGCTCCAGTGGGTTGTAAAGGAACTTTATTGTCCAAGGGCACTGAGGACCAGGCAGCTCTGGGGCTCGGGTGGGCAGGCTGCAAGGCATTTGACAGGAACCCACTGTCAAAACTCACTGCTCCTGGGACATTCCTAGTAGGATCTTGAGCAGCACTTAAAAAGTTCTGCCTCTGGGAACACAGAAAAGGACCTGAGACATTTTAACAGCTATCTACACTGGCCTTTTATCTGACTGCTGAGAGAAGTTGAATGGGTACAAATATCTGATATGTACCTTGGATTCCCTATCAGGCATTTATAACCACAGACCCTAGTGCACATCTCCCTGTAGTCCAGAGATAACCTAATGCAGTAGATCATTCAGTTGAGGATTTTTATCTCACTTTTGAATCACCTGCAACTCAGAAGTGAAAGAGACTAATTTAAGAGATTCCCCTGTCCCTGGGGTCCTGGGGCGGGGCAGGGACACAGAGCTAAGCACAGAGCTGATGCCAGCTTGCCTCTCAAAGCAAGCATTCTGCTAGTTGAGCCCTAACTTTCCCACCTCCCAACATTTTTTCATAGTCAAACACACCCTAGCTACTCCCAGCCTGAGAGTAAGCTTGTTTTCCTTCCCACGTCTCCACTTTGACCTCTCCAGATATGAGATTGTTCCTCTGGATGGTACTCACCTAGTCCAACAGCCCTTGTAACACGTGACTCTGGGTCTGGCCCTGGACTCTGCCACTCGGCACGATTTCCAAGCACTGTCTGCAGGGCATGTGCACGTGGAGAGCTCTCTCCTGGACTCTCACAGCCCCGTGAGGTGGCTGAGGCTGGTGCAAGTTAAGGCCCAAGGTCCCACAGGCTATATAAATCAGGTGTCACTGTTATCTTGGAACACACCTGCCAGGGCTGAGAACCCCAACTGTGACATGAAACAAGCCATCATGTTAAAGTGCAAGTCAGTTCCTGTCCCTATCTCATCCACACCTTCCCATTTCTTGAGGTAAAAGCCAAAGTCCTCCTGGTGGCCAGGGGCCCTGCACAGAACCTGCCTCCTGTCCCATGCAGGTCCTCCTGTATCCAGGAGTGCCTTACACATCTCTGTCACAGGGAGGCCACTCTGGCCATGCTGTTAAAATGACAGCCAGTCCCCCTTCACTTCAGTCTGGGTACAGGGAGGGAACATCACAGGAGACCTCTGTGACTTTTGGGTCAGCAGGGAGGGAACATCACAGGAGACCTCTGTGACTTTTGGGTCAGCAGGGTCCCTGCACCTACCGCCTCCCTTCCAGAGTCTGCCCCTCCTGCCACCACCTAATGCTGTCTCTGGCCCCTTGATGTGTGTCCTTTCTTCTTGGCCATCCTGGTTCTGTTCTAGCCTTCTCAACGTCTTCACGATTCATCCCGATCCAGAATCTGCCACTACCATCCACTTCAGAATTAGACTGAAGTGGTGTAGACTAACTACCACGTCGCCTGTAAGTCTCCCTAGTTCTCTGCTGATGGACTTCGAAGAGTTCGATGGATTGTGAAGGCTTTATGGCCATTAGGTGGATTAACCCATTATGGATTAATTAGCTCAGCAATAACACAGTGGGCTTACTGGGAGGCAGGGCCCAATTGGATGATGCGCTCTCTGAGGCATGGTTTTCCAGGGTGACTTTTGTCCCTGGCCTCCTCTTCTTGGGCTCTTCCTCCTTCTCTGTCTCCTGGCTGCTGTGAGATGAACCCTGTTGCCCCACCATGCCTTCTGCTACAATGTCTCTGCCTTCAAGCCAGCTGACCTGGATGAAGCCTCTGAACCTGAGCCATTGAAAACCTTTTCTTTTTAAGGTGTCTCGCCAGGTATTTGGTCCCGGCCACCAGAAGCTGGCTCGCATGGTATCTCCCATAGTGTCCACGTGCATCCGATCCCTGTACATCACTCTGATTCCTCATGTCCCACATTGCAGTCACCACCTCCGGGTTGGTTGATAGGCTCCAATGTAGAATGTTCTAGATTCTACTCCTACATTTGTAGGAGTTCCAGTAGTAGCTTAGGTAAAAGTCATAGATGACATTTGGTTACTGTAAGAAGATGAAGAAAGCAAATAAGAAAAGGATGAAACTTTAGCTGGGTATGGGTGGCAAGACAGGACCATTTCATATCATTTAAAGCAGAATTGAGAGCCGGGCGTGGTGGCGCACGCCTGTAATCCCAGCACTCGGGAGGCTGAGGCAGGAGGATTGCTATGAGTTCGAGACCACCCTGAGCTACAAAGTGAGCTTAAGGCCAGCCTGAACTGCATAGTGAGACCCTGTCTCAAAAAGACAA
>PVKA01023018.1:17779-36348 GCA_004027165.1 Ctenomys sociabilis | reverse complement strand
ACCACGCCCGGCTCATGCCAACAGTTTTGACAGCCATATTTATACAATTATGAGTACTGTCCTGGGATGCACCTATTGCTCTGGCCAGTTAAGTAAAGTTCAACCTTTTTCAGAGCAGAAAGTATAGATCTCTCCACTTCTCACATCCCCACTGTGCACGTTAGTGTGTGTGTGTGTGTGTGTGTGTGTGTGTGTGTACCAGAAATCAAACTCAGGATCTTGCACTTGCCAGGCAGGTGCTGTGCCATGGAGCTATATCCCCAGGTCTACTGTGCACGTTCGAGGCACTTTGCATCTATTTTCCTATTTGATGTTGCTACCCAGTAATCATAAGTGACTGTTTAAGTGTAAATTTATTAAAATTTGATTAAATTAAAATCCACTTCCTCAGCTTCACTAGCAATCCTTCAATTGTTCAACAGCTAAAAGTGACTAGTGGCTACCCTACTGGACAACACAAATTATCCATTTCCATTATTATGGAATGTTCTGTTGAACAACACTGGTCAGGATAACTTACTATGAGAATGTTTCGATTTTATATTTTTATTGTGAAGGTAACCTAAAAGTAAAAAATAAAAATATAATTTGGACCATTTAAGTAATGAGAGGAAGCTGGGCGTGGTGGCTCATGCCTGTAATCCCAGCACTCGGGAGGCTGAGGCAGGAGGATTGTTGGTGAGTTCGAGACCAGCCTGAGCTACAAAGTGAGCTTAAGGCCAGCCTGAACTGCAGTGAGACCCTGTCTCAAAAAGACAAAAAAAAAAAAAAAAAAGTAATGAGAGGAAGGATGGAAAGAAGGTAAGAAAAGTGAGGGAAGGAGAAAGAAGGTGAGAGGGAGAAAAGAAGACAAGAAATAAAGTAATCTAAATTCTAAGATTTTTGTTTGACACATAGAGCACAGATCTGTTCTCCCATTACAATGGTATTCAGGATGAAATTCTCCTAAACTACAGTATTAATAATATCATTACTGGGAAAAGCTACAACATATATAGTACTTATTGTATGTTCTCTTTTTAATGTATTTAGTAAAGGGTCTACAGGGTTTCACTATGCAGCTCAGACTTGTAGTGATTCTCCTGTTTTCAGCTTCCTAAGTTCTGGGATTGTAGGTGTGGGCTACCACGCCCAGTCTCAATTGTGTTGCAGTGTTCCTGGGGTCAGGGCCAGCACAGTACTGGGCATCTAACTCCAACCCCTATTACTCTACGTTCTAAGTACTTAGATATATTGTTCTAAGTACTTCAGATATATTAACTCATTATTCTTCATTACCACCATGCAAAGTAGATAACCCATTTTATTCCCATTTTAAATATGAAACTGAGACATGGAAAAATTACATAAAGTTCTCAAACTTACTCAAGTAGGAACTAGTAAAAGCCCTTTTGTCTCAGGCAGACTGGCCCCACAACCCAGGTTCTATGACTAAAAAGGCTTTCAGGCAGAGGGAAAGCTGAGGAGAAATGTAAATCCAGATGACATCATTAGGCCCTGAGTCAGAACATGCACTAAACAGCTCTACTCATAAATATATCCACTTTATGCTATACATGTCCCTTCTTTGTTCATAACAAATTGTGAGGATTTTGTGTCGTAACAGAAGCCAATTCTAACTGATGCAAGTTTTGAGCTATCATTTGCAACAAGGCAAATCACATCAACACCATACATGGAACATTATAGCTAATTACCCTTCAATATTATAATGTTGTCATTATTTATGGGGCCGGGGAGATAGCTCAGTAGAGTAAGTGCTTGCCGGGCAAGCACAAGGGCCTGAGTTCAATCCCTGGTTCCACAAAAAAAGAAAAAAAGAGAGAGAAATTATTTAATGGGTAGCCATAAAATCATCCTTTAAAATAACTTCAGTATTTATTTACATTTAATTTTGTTTTGTTTGAGATATGTCCTCACTATGTACATTAGGCTGGCCTTGAATTCACTGAGCAGACAAGGCTGGCCTTGCACCAGCAGCAATTTTCCTGCTTCAGCCTGTGAGGCTCCAGTGTGGAGGCTAGGACCACACATGTGTGCTAGCACATCCATCTACTTGTACATATTAAACATAGGGAAAGCTAATTAATCTGTGTACTTCGTCAAAAGCCAATTACTATATGAATAGCAATGGGAATACATTCAATCAAGTGAAGGCCAGATGAAATCATGTTGTATTATACAAATCAAAGTTTATGGCAGTTAAATAGTGAAAAATGGTGGGAAGAATGAGTCATCAGGTGGCATGTAAGAATACAGACATAATGAACTTAAGAGAACCTGGCAATAAC
Organism: Ctenomys sociabilis; assembly: GCA_004027165.1. NCBI lineage: Eukaryota > Metazoa > Chordata > Mammalia > Rodentia > Ctenomyidae > Ctenomys > Ctenomys sociabilis. Next base: position 34,057 of record PVKA01023018.1, on the reverse strand, counting down.
TGAGTTACAGCAAAATACTGGATTTAAAGTTTATTTTTACTTAAAGTATAAATCTTTTTCTTTACCTTTGTGTACAAATTGTATATAGTAACTTTATTATATTATATATATTTAAATAGTATAATAAAAATAATAAAGTCAGCACTGCTAGCTCAAGATAATTTTTTCCTAAAATAAATCTGTGCATCCTTCAAGCTTGAAACCTACTGTTTTGAGCAGCAAGAAGTTAAGAAAACTGTAAGGCAGAACATTATGTTGAGATTCATCACCCTCCTCTTTGGATCCATATCTTTATCAAAAACTGACCATCGAGCCGGGCGTGGTGGCGCATGCCTGTAATCCCAGCACTGGGGAGGCTGAGGCAGGAGGATTGTTGTGAGTTCGAGACCAGCCTGAGCTACAAAGTGAGCTTAAGGCCAGCCTGAACTGCATAGTGAGACCCTGTCTCAAAAAGACAAAAAAAAAAAAAAAAACTATCATCAGAAATACATCTTGTTTCCCTTTAATAATCAGGAACACTGAAAATACAATCATATCATTCATATTTGCCAATTACTATTTCTAAAATAAAAGCTTCATATAAGTTGGCATCAATAAGATTTTACTCAAAGAATATCCTAATTGCAAAAATATTCTGAGCATGGACCTCCAAATAGCAAAATTCTCTTTAAAAATATTCAGAGGTTAGAGACATAGCTCAGTGACACAGCACCTTCCTGGAAAGCACAAGGTCCTGAGTTCAATTCCTAGTACAAAAAAAATCAGATAACCTCGGACAAAACTGTACATTCTTATAGTCCTAGTTACTTGAGGGATGAGGCAGGAAAATCACAAATTCAAGCCCTATCTTGCTACGCAGCTCAGACTCGTAGTGATCCTCCTGTTTTCAGCCTCCCCTGTGCTAGGATTACAGGTGCGCACCACCACACTGTCTTGGTGGTGGCACAGCATGTCTGGGGTCAGGGCCAGCATGACATGTGGTACCAGGGATTGAACCCCAGTTACTAAACTTGCCTAAGCATGCTCTTAATCTGCTGAGCTATCTCGCCAGCCTATAATTTCTGAAATGAAATAAAAGTTATTCCTCTTATCCATACATTTCATATCTTAAGTTGTTCCTATCATTACTGCATAAGCTTCAGATGTTTGAAGATTGGGACCTGTCCTTTCATTTTCCTATTTTCATCACAATGGAGCTCAGCAGGTAATGCAAAGCAGACAGCCAGGATGACATATCAAATGAAACAAAGTTAAACACAAAAATGCCCAATTTCTATGCCCTCAAGCACTGCTGTTGAGTGGTCTTGGAGACAAATGTGTCTTTCTGCAGAGACATGAGAGCTGAGAAGGGAAAGGTGCTGTGAAGAGGAAAAGAGCTAGTATGCTGTGCTCAGAGATTACATTATGAAAGACGAGAGACTAGAGGCTCAGGCAAACAGCAATTAGTCACTGCTTGGATAAATTTCTAGCTCTCAGATTTGAATATACTGGAAGGAAAAGAGAAGTTACCTTTGAGAGATACATTCAAATCATAGGTTTGAGAAAAGAAAAATGACAAGAGTTAGGGCTAAAGAAATGTTAAGAAAATACGATACACTCACTCTTATTCCTGAAAATGAAAATCTATCTTTATACATTACAAATGTGATCATTAACTGTGGTCTGGAGAGTCAGGTAATGAAGGCATAAGACAGTGATATGCACATTTATGATGCAGACAGACAAGTACTAGCTTGTAAAGTACCGAGAACAACACACTCCTGACATTGATGCCAAAGGATCTTGGCATCATCCAACACAAAGTAGCCTGTTCGCTTGGCACACAGAGTAGAAAGAAAGCCATTTTTTTGTTGCTAAAAAGGCCCAAGGCCAATGGGACTTCAAGGGCATTTTTGTCTACTGGGAGGATATTTTAATACAAGCCCGGGCATAGATTCTTGGCATGTAAGGACTTTTCTATCTGCACCCTACACAACAGTAGAGAAAGGCAGGAGTCACTCTCAACCCTGGTTTCTCAGCCTTTATACCAGTGACACTATGAATGAGGTAATTGTTGCTGTATGACTGTTCTATGCATTATAGTAGAGTATTAAACAATATTCCTGGTATTAAACAACATGCCAGTAGCATACTGCCAGTATTTGGCCATTCCAAAAACTGTTGAATATTCCCTGAAAGGAAAAATTGCCCCAAGCTAAAAACCATTGTTTAAAACACTGATTGAGACAGAGGGTCTCTAAGGACATCCTTGTACTTGAAATGAAGAGGGATTCTGACTAATCAAGTCCCATACAGCTAAGTGCAAGGGAAAGAGATAATGATTTCACCACATCAGGCCAAACCTCAAGGCAGTTTTTTTGTTTGTTTTTAGCTCTGAATATCATTCTGTTACCAAAGCAGCAGCCCTATCTAGGTAGAATGTTATCCACCCAAAGTCACTGCCATCTGAACAAAATAAGTAATGAGAAGCTGTATTCTGAATAATATCTGTATCTCAGACAGCAACTATGTTCCAACATGATCTCACTCAACAGTCCAGCTGAAATATCTATCAGAATCTCTTGTCCCTACAATTCAAGTACCTTAAAGTTAAAAGTCTCTAGGGCCGGCGGTATAGCTCAGCGGACTAAGCGCTTGCTTAGGTAAGCGCAGGGACCAGTGTTCAATCCTTGGTTCCCCGAGCCGCACCGGCCCCGCCTTCGGGTGCACTGAGCCGGCGATGCAATCCGGGCGCGGTGGCGCGCGCCTGTAATCCCAGCACATGGGAGGCAAAAAGCAGGAAGATCGCTATGAATGTGGGCTGCATGCATAGTGAGACCCTGCACCAAAAAAATAGAAAAAGACAAAAAATCCAAAAAAAAAAAAAAAAAAAAAAAAGTTAAAAGTCTCATTATGCTTTCTCATTCCATAAGTGAAAATGGGAAAGAATCCCTGAGCTGAAGTAAACAGACAACAGCAAGTTCAGAGAGCCCACAGTCAGTGAGGGGCTACAGAACAAAACAGAGACAAGAAGAACTTACAGGGAGGCTGAGGCAGGAGGATTGTTGTGAGTTCAAGACCAGCCTGAGCTACAAAGTGAACTTAAGGCCAGCCTGAACTGCACAGTGAGACCCTGTCTCAAAAAGACAAAAAAAGAAAAAAAAAAAAAAAGAAGAAGAACTTACAGAACAGGACAGATACAGATTCCTGACAACTCGTATGTCCAATCCCAGGAGGAAAAGCAGGCAAGTGGTATTATCCCAAATTCATAAGCCTCAAACCAGGGAGATAGCTCAGCAGCATAAGCACCTACCTGGCAAGCACAAGGTCATGAGTTCACAATCCCTGGTACCAAAAGTAAAATAAAATGGCCAAATTCATAAGCCTTCTCAGGCCTATTTATGTGGCTCCTAGCTAGATCAAAGACTACAATTCTGGGCAAAATTATGCTACACAAAATCAGAGAGGGCCATCTGGAGTTTGCAACAAATAGAAATGCACAAGGTAACTAGCCAGGTAGTCTCTGATCTTATTAATGCCATAATCTATGTCAAAAACAAACAAACCTGCTAAAGCCGTGCATCTGCCTAGGCAAGTGCAAAGACCTGGGTTTGATCCCTGATATCACATGCCATGCCGGCCCTGCCCCAGGCATGGTGGCACACACCTGTAACCCCAGTGCTAGGAAAGCTGAGATAGAAGGATTACTACAAATCTGGGCCGTGTGGCAAGACCCTGTACCAAATAAAATAAAATTTAAAAAAGTGCTAGATATAGGGAGTGACTCACACCTATAATCCCACACCTCTAGGGGGCTGAGGCAGAAGGATAGCAAGTTCAAACCCAGCCTGGGCAGCAAACAGGTGACTAACAAGACTTCAGTTCAAAATTGAATAAAAATAAATTAAAAATAAATAAATAAAACTTTGAGCATACATTGCCAATGTATGTATTTCTGCTTATAAATTTGATTTGCATATTAGGTACATTGAAAAACATATATAAAAATCAAAGAATAAAACAAAAAATTATTAAATAATGCTCAGTCTCTGGGGTCTTTAGAACACAAGATTTTTATTGTATTGAAAAGTTCTAGGGCTGGGGAGATGGCTCAGTAAAGTAAGTGCTTGCCTGAAAAGCTCTAGGGTTGGGGAGATAGCTCAGTAAAATAAGCACTTGCCTGGCAAGTGCAAGGATCTGAGTTTAATCCCTGGTTCCGGAAAAAAAAAAAAAAAAAGAGAGAGAGAGAGAGAGCGAGAGAGACAAAAGCTCTAAAATTGAAGCTAGGAGACTTTTTATACTATTTGCCATGGACCAGCTTGAACACATCATTTGACCATTATAAACCTCAATTCCCTTTCTATAAAATACTGATCCTGTCGTCAACAACTTTTTTTGGTACTATTCCACACCAAGCATGAGGAATAGAAGAGTGATCAAGAAATAGGTCTCTATCTCCATGTGGCTTACAACCTAGTATAGCTATATCTGCCAGAGTTGTGCTTTTAGGAAAAGGAAGGCCTCTCTGATGAGGTGATATGTGAGCAGAAAATGAAAGTGTAGGCCACATGGATACTCAGGCCAAGGCCATGCCAGCAGAAGGAAGAGCATTACTAACACTTGAGTTACTATCTCAGGGATGTACTGTAGCAGACACTGGGCCTTGGCCAATCTTTTCTTTTGCCAAGCAATAAGGAAAGAGCTCCTGAATCAGTATCTCTTTCCCAGAATGGACCTGTGACAACTCCAGATAAAACCTTTACCTACTTTTGTAGTTTCAAACTCACATCTCAGGAGAACTACATCTGGCAGGAAGGTTAACAGTATCTTTCTGCCTCTTTCACACAGCTGTCAGCCAATTAGTTGGTCACTTGGTCAGCCTTTGGTCAGCCATTTGGTCAGCTAGTCAAATATGGCATAGCAGTGATGTGTGTTTGTGGGCTTTGACACAAGGTGCCTTGGACTGAATCTGGGATCTGTCAATTACTAAATGTAAGATTGGAGCAGGTTTTACTACTCTTTTGTCTGACTCATTTTTGTCACCAATAAAATGGTGATATCAGAAATCGCACAAGATTGTAGTTATGGTATAGAATAGTGATGGCAAGCTTTTTTAGAGCTTTCAATGATAACAAACAGCTGGCTGTTACATACATGTCACAGGTTCACCATCACTTAATATAGGAGATTGCAAAAATAGTTAAGTGGAGAAGAATTAGCTATTTTTATTACTGCCATCTTTCACTTATTCATTCATCTGCCAAGTTTGTACTGGTTTCAGCTTTAGAAAGGTGAGCTGCCAGCACAGATTTTTAATCTGCACGATCTCCATCCTAAGGGCTCTCTTCTAGAGGTAGATATATGAGGAAGCAAATGAGTATAATAAAGTGGGGTGAGTGTTTCGTCACACACAGATATAAGACAATGTGAGGGCACAGAGAAAGGAGTGACTGAGTCATACATAAAATGTAGCACAAAAACTAACTACTTGCCGGGCGTGGTGGCGCATGCCTGTAATCCCAGCACTAGGGAGGCTGAGGCAGGAGGATTGTTGTGAGTTCGAGACCAGCCTGAGCTACAAAGTAAGCTTAAGGCCAGCCTGAACTGCACAGTGAGACCCTGTCTCAAAAAGACAAAAAAAAACTAACTACTTACTTGGCCACTCTGAATAGGAAAATGCTAAGGCAGCTATGCAAACTGGCTCTGCCTAAAGACAAGGTACTGCTTGGGTCAGTGGCTTACCCTTTAGTTTCCTTCTGGCTCTCAATAGCAGCTTCTCATTTTGGTTGGTTTTGTTACATTATTTTTTTGTTTTGTTTTGTTTTGTTTTGCTTTTTAATAGACTTATTAAAACCATCACTGCAAAAATAAACTAGGCCTTAGACCTAGGCCTACATGATAAGCCAACTAGGTTACTGAGCAAAAACCAAGATTCTAGCATGTACCAAAACATACTATTAAAGACCATGTATAAAGAAATATGAATCTTGCAGAAAGCCAAATTAGAGAAAATTAGCAACGTGGCAGAAGAATAGAAAGACAGTATAGATGCTTTGGAATCTTTAATTAGCCAAACAAATTTAAGATCACATGATGGTAGCACTAAGAACAAACTTTGCCTCCTGCATCCGTACTCTGAACTGGGCCCTACATTAAGTGTCAAGAAATAGAATCATACAAATTGCTACCCTCAAACAGATTGATGGAGGGGTCAGGGATATAGCTCAGTGCCACAGCACCTGCCTGGCAAGCATGAGGTCCTGAGTTCAATTCCTGGTACCAAATAAAATAAAAATAGACTGATGGAAAAAAACCAGAGGATCAGATCCCTGTAATTCATGTGCTAACTGCTATGATGAAATAAGCACAAAAATCTGGAAGCACAGAGAACATCCGACCTGTGGTTTTCAGGAAATATTTCTTAAAGATTAAAATATTTAAATTGAGTCTTAAGGGGACAGAGAGATAGATCAGCGGTCTAAGCATCTGCCTGGAAAACACAAGGACCAGGTTTGATCTTCGGTACCACATGCTGTGTGGCTGTGTAGCGAGACCCTGTGCCAAATAAATAAATAAAGTATTTTTTAGAAAATAAAAATAAATTGAGTCATAATTGTCAATAGGATTTAACCAGATCAATAAGGATGGAAGAAAAAAGAGAGCAGTATATATAAACACCTCAAGGAATGAAAGAGAAGGATTATCCTAGGACAACAAACTGTCAGTAAGTCAGTGCAGGGATGGAGATGTCCTAGGAAGTGGGAGAAGATAAGAAAAATGGGGCTGGGTATCTTGGCACACCTTTGTCGTCCCAGCACTCAGGAGGCTGAGGCAGGGAGGCAGGCAGGAAAACCACAAGTTTAAGGCTCTCCTGAGCTATGTAGTGAGCTTAAGGCCAGCCACAGATTACAAGACAAAATGCTATCTCAAAAAAAAAATAAATGAAACAAATGGAAGCGAGCTGAACGAGCTGAATGAAACTGAACAAAACAGACCAGACCAGACCAGAGCAAAACAAAGGGCTCGGATTGAGTATACACAGCATGCTCAAGACCCTAGGTTTAGTCCTCAGCACCAAAACACACACACACACACACACACACACACACACACACACACACACCCCAAATGGGGGTACCACATGCATACCAATAATCCCAGATCTCAGGAGATTGAGTCAGACGAATGGCAAGTTTAAGGCCAATCTGAGCAATTTAGAGAGACTGTCATAAAAACTAAAACAGGTTTGGTATGTAAATTGGGTGTTCCCTGGATTAAGTCATCAGTACTGTCAAAACAAAAAACAAGGAGGGGAGCACTGAGAAAAGTAAGATGAAGACTTCAGAAAAATCTGAAACTATGTGAAGGTCTTATTACAGCATAGCTAGGCTGGACCCAGAAGGACAGTACAAAGTACAATACTCTAGGCAAAAGATAATTATACTGAGGCTTCTGTTTCAGTATAGGGTTAAGATGAAGTATCAGGAGTAAAATTTATTCTTTCTCTTGAAATTACTATGTCACTCCTCACCCCCCAAAATAATTATATATAAAAAAAAAAAAGTTCTCAAAATTTCAAGAGAAAGTGATCCTTGATCACTGCCCCAGAATGTGGCCTTAACAAAATTTCCAAGCTTGGCATGGTGGCACACACCTGTAATCCCAACACACAGGAGGCTGAGGCAGGAAGATGGTTCTGAGTTCCAGAACAGCCTGGGCTACAAAGTGAGCTCTAGATCAGCCTAAACTGTCTATCAAGGCCCTGTCTCAAAAAGACAAAAAAAGAAAAAGAAAATTTCCAGACATAGTACAGGGACTGGAAACTGAGGTAGAGAGAAGGAGGAAAAGGAAATACACCATTATAAGGTTCTTATACTACACATGACAATGTTATAAGGAACTAAGTTAGATAGAAATATTATAGGCAGTCAGACAAAACTAGGCCCTTGAAGGAGACCAGTGCTGAAGAAGACACATCTGGCAATTGTGGGAGAGACAGGCATCTCTGCTGTGGGCCAGACCTCAAGACAAAAGATAAAACAAATGCACTCACATACTTCCTAAGGATAAACACCAGGGATTGACAGTGTAAGTAGGCATCAATCACCGTGAGAAAGCTAGGAAGAGCGACTCATCCAAACCCCTGCAGAAAAAGCCCCTATTCCACATTCATGCTCACTTGCCATGTGACTTCTTTCCCATTTGATTCCAATTTAAGCAATTTTACTTGAGCACTTATAATCTTATTGGCTGACCATAGTTTTGTCCTACCTCATTCCCACCTTGTGATTTCCCATTTTTCCCCACTTTTGACTCACCTCACCTTGTGGATTTGCTCTATAAATATCCCCAGAAAAGAAAAGGGTCCTTGGCAAACCCACTAGGGTCTCCTCTGGCCCCCTCTTGGACAGAAGCTTTCTTTCACCCAATAAATATATTCTGCTCTTAACCTCTGTTGCTCCTAAAATTCATTCTTCAATTTTAGAGAACACAAACTCATACCAGACATTTAGCAGATTGGGAGTTTCTTTCCCCTATATCAATAAGGCATACTATCTCTTGAAAATCCACTGATAAATTAAAAATACATATTTTAGCTCCTAAAGTAACCACTGAAATAACAAAGCAGGGCCAGGGAGATGGCTCAGTAGAATAAGTGCCTGCCTGGCAAGTGCAAGGTCCTAAGTTCAATCCCCATACTGCAAAAAATAAATACAGAGCCGGGCGTGGTGGCGCATGCTTGTAATCCCAGCACTCGGGAGGCTGAGGCAGGAGGATTGTTGTGAGTTCGAGACCAGCCTGAGCTACAAAGTGAGCTTAAAGCCAGCCTGAACTGCATAGCGAGACCCTGTCTCAAAAAAAGACAAAAAAAATAAATAAATAAATAAATAAATAAATAAATACATAAAATAAAAAAGCAAAGTTAGAGTTCACAAAGTAAAAATTCAAAACAAGGTAGAGAAAAGAAACAAACAGGACAAACGAAAAACAAATAGCAAGATAATGAACTCAAACTTCCCTATTAATAATTACATTAAATATACATGGTCTTGGGGCCAGCAAGATAGCTCAGGGGTCTAAAGCACCTTAGGCAAGCTTAGGAAGGTACAGGAAACTGAGGTTCCATCCCAGGCACTGCGTGCCAGCCCCGCCCTCAGGGTGGGATATATATATGGTTTAAACAACTCAATCAAAAGGTAGTGATTATCAGATTATAAAATAATAATAACAATAACAATATTAATACCGATCTATATGCTGCCTATAAGAAATGCATTTTGGCCAGTACTTTATGACTATAATCCCAGCTACTCAGAAGGTGGAGGCAACAAAAACCTCAAATTTCAGGCCAGCCCACACAACTTAATGAGATCCGGTGTCAAAAAAGGTGCAGGGTAGGGCTAGCAGGTAGTTCAGTGGCAGTGCAATTGACTAAAATGCATGAGACTCCCCAGGACCATTTTTAAAATGCATTTTAGCCAGGCATGGTGGTATATACTTGTAATCCTAGCACTTCAGGAGAAAGAGACAGAAGGATGTCAAATTCAAGCCCAGCCTAGGCAATTTACTGACTAGTAAAACCCTTTCTCAAAACTTTAATAAAGAGGGGTGGAACAGAGTACTGGGGCTGGGGATATAATTTTGTGAAAGGCACTAGGTTCGATCCCCAATAGAGAGAGAGAGAGAGAGAGAGAGAGAGACAGCATTTTAAACATAACAATGAAAATAAATGGGAAAAAAATAAAACAATAGTCAAAAAAGAACTATAATAACACCAAAATAAGCTACAGAGAAAAGAATACTACTTGGAACAAAGAAGTTCATTTCATAATGATAAGGACTAGTTAATCAAGAAGATGAGGGTCAGAAATGTAGCTCAGTGGTACAGCTTCTGCCTTGCAAACACAAGGTTATGAAGTTGATTCCTTGTACCCAAAAGTAAAATCAAGAAGATGAAATAATCCTAAATCTTCATGTGTCTAAGAACAGAGCCTCAAAATGACATGAAACAAGACTGCAAGGAGAAACAGACAATGCTACACTTACAGCTAGAAGTTTATTACTCCTCTCTGAATAATTATTAAACCAAATACTCAGGAAATAACAACAATATAGTAGACTTAAATAGAACCATCAATCCACATGACCTGGTTGACAGTAATAAAATAAATATTCAAACCAACAGAATACTTGTACAAAATTTAAAATAAAATTTTATCAAATCTAAGCCAGCACTAAAGTAAAAAGATAATATGTCATGATCAAATGGATTTATCTCAAGAGTAAAAGGTTGGTTTAACACTTAAAAATCAATTACTAAACTGGATATGGTGATATAGGACTATAATCTCAGCCTTCTTGAAGCCTGAGGCAGTAAGGCCACAAATTCAGTTCCAATTTGGGCAATTCAGTTTAACAAGACCCTGCCTCAAAATAAAAATAAAAAAAAGACAAAGGAAACAGTTCAGTGTGAAGATTCTGTTCAATTGTCAGTACCAAAATAATATTACTAGCAGGTGTGAGCCTATAATCTTACCTATTTAGTAGCCAAAGGCAGGAGAAAAATATTAACCGCAATAATCAGAGATGAGACTGACATTTACCAGCTAATATTCTAAACACAAATGACCACTGCTGATATCTATCCATCTAGCTGAATTCAGACCAGTCAGTTTGAGCTAGTATCACATTATTATGTGCTTTTTGTAGCTCTGGAAATTGTTACCATAGGAAGACTCCGTTTCCTGCTCTGAGTAATGAGGCAAATAACTGGTAAAAATAAGTACAAAAAAAATCTTACTTTTAAGTAAGATTTATGGGGATAACATAATCTGTCAATCCTAAAAAGGTTATATATATATATTATTTTTTATCTTAGCTGTAAGCTACATTACTGTGCATTAAAATGTTTTTCTCTCAAGACTAATAAAAACCTCCTCTTCCAAAAAACTTTCTCTATTGTCTTCCATTTTCCTATAATTCAGAATACACTGGAAGTGTTCCAAATAGTTTCTAAGTCCAAAAATAAAATCTGCCTGGAGCTGTTTTCTAGTGTTATGATTTAATCCCTCTATTTCTGCCTTCTCTTGGTCACTTTCCCTTTCTAGATACTTCCCTGTGAGCGTTCAGAAAAGGCTAGGAATGTTCTCCCTGCATCTTTATTCTAAATTCCTACTTACAAAACCTATTTTTAAAAAGTGCCTTATCCTTAAGTTATTACAGAAGAAACCCAGAATTAAATGGTACTGATGGAAGACTTTTTCCTGGAAATTCTGGTATAATTCCAAAGTTCATGATAGTGCTCTCTACCTCTCATCAGTAAACAACTTGACTTGCTTAGGAGGTGGTAAAACAAACAAATAAGCACAAAGAACTCAGCCTCTACAGATTTCTAAGAAGCTCTCTACTATGCTTCCTTATGCTTATTCTAAATTGATAAATATTTGAAAAAAATTTTTAAAATTTTTTTAAAATAAATTGATAAGAAGGAGTTAACAAGAAACATCAATTGATCCATCCCAGAACCAGGATCAGACTAAGGTCTTTCTGATTCAGATCCAATGCTCTCTATATCTCCATTATAGAGATCCTTTTCAGATCTAAAATTCTATGGTCCTAGGTAAGACTTTTATTAGACTAATGTCTAATAAAAATAAACACTACCTCATTCCTAGGGAGAGTAGTCTCCTCTACCATCAAAACAGTGATTTCAATGAAGATGGCTAAGTACTAGCCAAAAGATAAGAAGACCCAAGTCGAAGTCCTGGCTCTACTAAACGTGTAACAATGAAAAAGCAATTTTATTCATCAAGGTGTATGGTTCCTTATCTAAAAAGCAGGAATTGGGCCAGGGAGATAGCTCAGCAGAATAAGCACTTTCCTGGCAAGTGCAAGGCCCTGAGTTCAAGCCCCACTTCCTCCAAAATATAAAAACAAAAATAAAAACCAGAAATTCTGGTGAATATTTACATTTAAACCTTATTAGCATGAGGACCTACATTAAGAAAAGAGATTGATTCTAATCTGGAAGTTCTAGCCATGGATATAAACAGAGAGGAAGCTAAAGCCCTATTTTCCCTTTCCCTGTCAAACCTCACATGATTAGGCCTGCTCTTTAACTCAAACTCTGAAGAAAACACTCAAGAAAAAAAAATGGCAGTCATGCTTTTGCAATTTTATGCTTCATATGAAAAGATCTAAATTTTTCATTAGTGAATCAATATGATCAGTAGAATGATATGACTACTGAAGACATTACTGTCTAAACAAGTTGCACAAACAGATTCACAAGGTCCACAAGCAAGAGGTCAATGATCCAGCTCAACTCTGTGCAAACCAAACTGTATTTGGAGTCTGTGTCCAAGTCCAGAAACTTTATTTTTGCAGAGCCAGGGATTGAACTCAGACCCTTGGGCTCACCAGGCAAGTACTTATTCAACTGATCTATCTCCCTGGCTCCTCAGAGACTTTTGAGACAAGTTCTCACTATGCAGTTCAGCTGGCCTTGACCCACTTCAGAGTCCAGGTTGGCCATGAACTCACAAGATTCTCACCCTTATGAATGCTGGAATTACAGGCCTGTGGCACTATGTCCAGCTCAACTTCAGAGAGCTAAGAAACATTCTAATAAAAATGTTTGTTTATATTTTTATATAAATAAAATATATTGAATGTGGGGCTGGCACAGTATGTGGTGCTGGGGATCAAACCATGGTCTCCTGCACCTGCATAAGCTTGCCTAAGCAGGAACTTTATAGACTGCTGAGCTATCTCACCAGCCCCTCTAGTAAAAATATTTAAAGGCAGGAAACCAAGACGAGGAGGCTAAGAAAATGTTTTCTTCAAAAACTAGGGTTATTTAACCTAGGAAAGAGGAGACTCAGGAGACAGCCCATCTGTATCTCTAGCTAATGTCTGAACCATCTGGGACACAGCAGAACTGGAACTAAGTGTTAAACTACAGAAGAAAAGGCCTGCCTCAAGAGACCAGTAAGCTCCTTATCTGTGGAGATGATGCAGCAGAAATGGAAAGATTTCTATGTTGGGGTGGTATGAGGAGACAAGCAGAGATAGGCTAGAATTCAAAAAGCATTCTGATGAAAGACAACTTCAGCTCTTGTCTGAGAACCTTCCCCTTTCCCAGCACAGTAACTATATTCAGTCTTACTCAGTGACTGTTTATAGAATTATTTCAATAATTTGTTTTTTACTAAGTATTTTATGTTCATGTCCTTTTAAGGCCAAGTTGCTATCTATCTTCTTTCTTCTCTAAACCTTGTAACAATGAGGACTGGTAAGCAAGATTGCCCGTTACCTTCCGAGGACTTCCATGCCTTCCACAGGTCCTCCACACTGATAAGCTTATCCTCACCATGAAAGGTGCTGTGTTTCACTGTTGGATCATGGTAATTGAGGTCTTCCCTAAGGAACTGCAAGAGAAAAGTACACAAGTCACAAGACATCCCACAGAGCCAGCCCCACAAGGTCTCCACATGGGATGCCTTTAGCTAACCATAGTTTATTCCATTTACTCAATGCATAAGTGTACCACATTGCTCATGTATCATGTGTACATGCCTTAGTTACTATTGAAACTATCTTTCTTTGTTGTTTCACTTGAAAAATAAATATGAATCAGAAATCCTTTCCTTATACTTTAAATTTTAAATTTTTTATTTTTTATTTATGCATTTGCAGTACCTAATGGTTATATCCATCATGTGGAGTTGTCAATGTATTTAACACATCTTAATTTTTTATATCCCCTATACTGTCTTTTAAATTACAGAAACATAACACACGAGAATTAACTAGAATTTAATAAGGCAAAATAAATAATTAGCAGTCTTTTTTTTTTTTTTTTTTGGCAGAACCAGAGATTGAACTCAGGCCCTTGCACTTGCCAGGGAGGTGCTTATTCCACTGAGCCATCTCCCTGGCCCCTAGTAATTTTTGAATATTTCTTTATACACAAGAAATATCCCAAGAACTTCCATAATGTTTTCTTACCTAATTTCTACAATCAATGAAATATCACACCTATTTTACAAATGAATAGTAATACTCTCAAAGGTGATGTAATTTGTCTCAAATCAAAGTAGATTTAGAAAGGTCATATTACTTGCTGTTATGATTTCAAAACATGCCCATAAATTCTTCAACAATCCTCCCATTAAAGGTGGATTCCTCTCCCCTTAAAAATAGTCTAACATTTGTGATTCGTTGCTATGGCTTCAGTAAGTGTCCTCAGCGAGTCCATATGTTAAAGGCTTGGTCATCAGAGTGTCATTGCTAGGGAGTGAAACCACTGAGAGGCTATGCCACTGAAGGGGACTGAAGAACCCAGTCTCTCCCTTTGCTTCCCAGCTCATAGAACACATTGTTTTCTCTGTCATATACTTTCACTATGATATACAACCCTCACTTGCCAAAGGCCCCAAGAAATTGGGACACTGAATTTTGGTTTAGTAACTTCAGAACTGTGAGTCAAAATTGATTTTTTGTCTTTATAAATTAACCGTCTTGTGCCGGCCAGATAGCTCAGTGGATTAAAGCACCTGCTTAGGCAGACTGCAGAGACTGCAAGGACTGGGGTTTGATCCATGGAATGCCATGCCAACCCGCCCTGGGGGCACAGACTGAAACTGGGCATGGTGACACGCACCTGTAATCCCAGCTCTTGGGAGGCTGAAAACAGAAGGAACACTATGAGACTGAGCTGTGTAGTGAGACCCTGTAGACTATCTCTACAGAACTATGACCAGAATACAATACATGAGCAAAATGAATGTTGGTATAATAAGTATCTGAGTTTGGGGGAGGTTTGTTGCATAGCATTACATAGTTAAAACACTTGTTCATGGTTACAACTGATAAGGGATGGAGTTAGTACTCTAACCCAAGATATCTGACATTAAATACATTTAAAAAAAAAAAAAGATAATTGTCTTGGGTATTATATTATGGTGGTGGAAAGCTGACAGATATACTCATCTAACCAAGTGAATGTGGCAGCAGTAATGCTGTAAGATTCCAAAGGCTAGGTAAGAAAAGGCAATATGGATTCCACCTGGCTCCCCCTCTTTTGAGACACATACATGGGAACCACTGAGTCAATATATAAGAAAGCTGATGCCTCTGGAGTCACCATGCTGGAAAGACTGTGAAAAAAAAAAAAAACTATAAAGAGGGATGTCTAAGAAGTTTCAACTGTTTTAAGTCTCCCATCCTGGAGACAGACGTATTATTGACACTTCAGGAGATTCCAGCCTCCAGCTTTTGAATCTGATACTTAGTGAACAGAGATAACCTATCTCTACAGAACTATGACCAGAATACAATACATGAGCAAAATGAATGTTGGTATAATAAGTATCTGAGTTTGGGAGAGGTTTGTTGCATAGCATTACATAGTTAAAACACTTGTTCATGGTTACAACTGATAAGGGATGCAGTTAGTACTCTAACCCAAGATGTCTGACATTAAAGGTCAAATATTTCCATGGCATTGCATATGCCGTCTTTTAATTAGCCAGAATTTTTACCATAATATACTTCTATAAGGAAGGAAAAAAAAGAAAAATCAGTGATTTTAGAAATTTTATTGGTGATTATATAGATTCATTCAGCTTAATCCTAAACTCTTTATATGCTAGGCAGTAATCACTGCTTTCCACAGATCTTGAAGAATCCAAAAACAACAACAAAATGCACACACATTATTTTAATTACTAGTCTATTAGTCTCATATGAACATATTATAGTAGATATTTCATAAGATCAGGAAATATCTCATTCATTTTTCTTTATCTTTGGGGTCCAGTGTTTATTTGTTTGGTTTTTGGCAGATCCGGGGATTGAACTTGCGCACTTGCCAGGGAAGTGCTTATTCCACTGAGCTGTCTCCCCAGCCCCAATGTTTGTTTTTTAAGATGTATAGATTGGTCTCAATCTCCTTGGCTCAAGCAATTCTCCCACCCAGTTTCTGGGGTAAGTGGGACTTCAGTGTACCAGATATAGATGAGAAATGTGTGTGTAAATAGTAAACAAACTAAATAAAATCTTTGTCTTCATTGAGCTAACAACATGTATCACAGGCAGGTCTTAAAAGAGAAATGCTAGCCGGGCGTGGTGGCGCAGGCCTGTAATCCCACCACTCAGGAGGCTGAGGCAGGAGGATTGTTGTGAGTTCAAGACCAGCCTGAGCTACAAAGTGAGCTTAAGGCCAGCCTGAACTGCACAGTGAGACCCTGTCTCAAAAAGACAAAAAAAAAAAAAAAAAAAAAAAAAAAAAAAAAA
>PVKA01023018.1:0-17679 GCA_004027165.1 Ctenomys sociabilis | reverse complement strand
CCCTACTGTGTCACAAAAGCATGCAAATAAGTAGGAGAAGGACCACCCAGATAGTTCAGCAGATTAAAGCACCTGTTTAAGCAGATGCAGGTACAGGTTTGACTTCTGGTGTGCTGTGCAAGCCCCCCACCCCCTGGGCACACTGAGCCAGGGACTGAGACTGGGTGTAGTGGTGCACGCCTGTAATCCCAGTGCTTGGGAGGTTGAAAACAGGAGGATCACTGTGAGTCCAATCTCCATAGTGAGACTCTGTAGACCCTGTACTAAATGCATTAAAAAAAAGAAGTAGTAGTAAGAGAGTTAGAAAAGGCCAGCACAAAAACAATGTCAAATGGTGAAAATGGCACACAGGTATTCTGTATGAAGGGTCTGAATCTGAATGGGACCTCTTCTACAAAACAAGAGTCAGGCTTTTAAATTCAGAAAGACATTATACTCTATAGTATATTTTAGAACTGTAGAAATAGGCCACTTCTTGCATGGCTCTGAGCAAGCTATGCAACATCCCTTAGCATATTGACCCCTCAAATTAAAGGCTAATCATTTCTCTTATTTGAGTGTGATAAAAATTAAATGAAACATATTTACAGAAGTCATAAACCACCTTTGTGTGGGTCTTTTATTGGCCTGGAAAGCGTACTATAAAGTGAGACCTAAGTGCAGCTTCTCAGCCTAGCTTTAAAAGCTTCAATTTGATTGGAAAGTCAGAGTTATTAGATAGGAGACTTGTTATGAGTTTATCTTTGCATAGAAAACCACTATTTTTATGCAGGGTATTGTCAAATGTAACATTTAATAAAAATGTTTTGCTTTGTGTTTTACCTAAAATTGTAAAAAAAAAATAAAAATCAATTGTTTATATAAAAATCAGAAGCTAGAGCTGGTAAAATGGGAGATAATGAAGTTCTTAATCTTTGCCTTCATTAAACTATCAACAGGTATCACATGCAACCCACCCCTTGATACCACTCCTGGATTCACATATCTACATGGCAACTGTCTGCCAGCACTGAGCAGCAGCTGCCTCTTTCTGAAGAGACATATGCTCTCTAGTGTGCCATCAGAGATTATACACTTAGTTGTATACCCTCAGTACTTCACAGGCATTGAGTTTATGGATCCCAGTACACACAAAATCAACTTGTAAGTTTCATAAGATGGCTTTTTTTGTCCCCATAGCTCTTGTGCATACTTTTATCAGTCTTATTCTGCATCTACCCTGCAAAATTACATATCCCCTGTCATGGCTTACATCTAGAAGTTCCCCAAAGCCTGATGTAGTCATAGGTGGAACTTTTTCACACTCTGGATCTACAGTGTGTGACACTGAGATTGATTCATAGTTCAATGCTAAACAAAAGAACACTATGGTCAAGGGTATCAGTGCTACCCATCCTAACAAGCCAGGATAAGAGATAAAAGGCATGGGGATGCTGTTAATCCCCCTCCCTTGCATTTTTTGATACATTTTGCCCATAACAAACTGGTTTTTCCTCTGGCAAGCCACCCTGCCTTGGAGCCTGCTGATTATGGACTGAAACCTCTACAAACTGTGAGCTAAAAAAAAAAAAAAAACCTTTTCCCCTTTAACTTTAGGTGTCAGGTATTTTATCACAGAAATGAGAGAAAAGTAACTAAGACACCCCCTGACAGAAGTTCTAGCTACTCTGCCATAAATGTAGTACATCAGAATGTTATACTGAGACAGAAGTAGTAGAATATACTACTACTACCACCTATGCTAGGTGGTAATCACTGCTTTCCACAGATACTGAAGTATTGAAAAACAATAACAAAATATATACACATATAGTTTTCACTACTAGTCTATTATTCTCATATGAACATATGATAGTAGATATTTCAGAAAATCAGGAAATACCTCTTATTCATTTTTTTCTTTATCCTTGGGGTCCAGTGTTTGTGTGTTTGTTTTTTAATAAACAAAGCCATACCCATAATCCTAAGCACTCTCTGTGAGGCAGAGCAAGGTAACAGATTTGAAACCAGCTAAAGCAAATTAGCAATTTAGCAAGACTCTGTCTCATTAAAGGCATTGGAGATGTAGCTCATTATAAAGGCCCTTAATTTAACCCCAATACCACAAAAAACAAAGTTATCTTGAACTAGAACTCAATGTTTGATATATTTCAGGTAAGCATTACCACATCTTACTCTGAACACTATCTTCTGCTGCTGAAAGTTAAAATCTGACTTAAGACAAAGTTTACAGGCAACAAAAAACAAAGGCAGTTTTACAGGCAGCTGTTCTTTGCCTCTTGGCTCCCACAAGGATTTACTGTTTCAGTCTCAGAATAAGCATCCTCTCCCTGAACAAAGTCCAAAGAGGCTCCTTAAGTCTTGCCTGACCATGAGGAATGCAGTACTGCAGCTCAACAGCTCACCTAAGCACCAAGGCTCCAGCTGTCATTAGGTATATTTAGCTCTGTGAGCTCAGACAAGTGATCTCTCAGGAGACAGCATAAAGCATGCAACCCCATCCTAAGTGTTAAGTAGTAGTGAAGCAGTGAAGGTGGGAGCAGTGAAGAGGGGAGACATCTCTCCAGAATTCCCACAGTCCAGGACCACCTAGCACCTCAGGCAACAAAATCCACCGACAAACAACCAGAGGGAAACCAGCATACTTTTGGGTACAGGAATGTGGGCAGCTCCCCAGGGTCCTCCCTTAGAACCAATTACTCCTCCCTTATCCAACTTTGTTCCTCATTACTAATGTTCCATGCCTCCCAAACCAAACTGTACCTCTACTCCCACTCCCCTGCAACCCAGCACCCCCTAAGCAGACAGCACAAGTCACATGCTCTATACTTCTCAACTCTTTTCATATTCTCCAACTCTTTTCATACTCTCCAACTCTTGCTCACCTCCTAAACACCCAGCAAGGACCCACATTTTAGCTATAATAGCACTAAATGCCATTTGAACAGAATGGGGATATGGATATTTCAGAAGCTATTTGTTGAAGGTAGAGAGAAGACAGACATTCCTCCTTTGTCTTTGTGTATCTAAGTCTTATTTCTACTATATTAAACACTAGAATGACCTTTATGAAACACCAACCTAATAATTAGACCAACTCACCTGCTTGAAATATCATGGCTCCTCCTAGTCTATAGAATAAGATTCTAATTTCTCAGCCTGGCAATTAAGGCTTTTTTACCATGTGACTCACAGATTTACTTTCCACTCTCCCTTCCCACCAGATCTAAAACTCCAGACTAGGGGTCAGAAAACTATGACTCAGGACCAAATCCAGTTTGGTGTTTGCATTTGTAAATACATTTTCCTTGAACATACCCAAGCTCCTCCACTGATGTACTGTCTAATTTTATGCTATAAAGGCAGAAATGAATAGTTGTTACAGACGCTATAGCTAGCAAAAGCTAAGATATTTGCTATCAGCTCTTTACAGAAAAAGTACTACCCTTGCACTAGACACATCAAGCAACTCCATGCTCCTCAAACAAACCATGCTCTTTTATTTTTATTTATTTTTTTTACTATGCTCTTTTAGATCCCAATCTTTTCTACAAGGTGCTCCTCATAAAACATTTTCTTTCACTTTTTGCCTGTTAAAGTCACTGTCTTTGTGAATTTTCCCAGACTTCTCCCAGTTTAATGAATTGCCCTATAGTTATTTGTTCCTTATTTCTCAAGGTATACATCTATTGTAGTAGCAACCCATTATGTTATAACTACTACTTAATTATCCCATTTTACTTTCCCTAAGCAACTGCGAGAGACCATATTTTATTTATCATTTATGTCTTCCTGCAATATCATACAAATTCTCTGAAATATCTAAATGAATAATTAATTCGCTCTACAAAAACCATATCCAGACATAAAGCCTGGCATAAAGCAAAGTATTACTAAATAAACGAATGGGTGTCCCTCACTTGAGTTTGTCCTACAACATGTAATAATGCTTAGTTTAAAATAGTCAGTGCAAACTATGTACACCAAATACAAAAAAAGAAAAGGGTCTCCAAATCATCAGCCAATCTAAATGAAAGTTATTCAGCCAGAAACCATAAGGTTATACTAGCTTGAACCCTCAATTTAGCATGATGGTTTAGACTTTGATTCTAAAATCTGGTTTGAATCCTTACTTTCAAAAAAAAAAAAAAAAAAGTCTTGCCTATTATTCACATATACCTATGTATAAAGTAGGTATTTTAAGGAGAACATACAATCCTGGGGCCCACTATTACAGTGATTTAAAAAACCCTCACCAACGGGGAGATCTAGAGAGGAGGTAGAAGATGTATCTTTCCAAAGTGCTTATATAAAGTCAGTAACAGCAGGGTAGCACACACTTATAATCCCAGTATTCAGGAGGCTAAGACAGGAGAATGACTGAGAGTTCAAGGCCAGCTTGCGATACTTGGCGAGTTCAAAGCCGGACTTCACTACAAAGTGAAACCCTGTTTCTGATGATGATGATGATCATCATCATCATGATCATGATGATATGATGATAATCAATATATACCAGCATATCCACAATGGAGGTAATTATGATAAGGTGCTATAGTCAAACTAACTTCAAAAGTCCATTCTTTCCTGTACTGTGATTCCTACTTTGAAGATTTAACTCCACCTAAAGGTCCTAGCCTTATCCCAGGTCCTCTATGGACTGGCCCCAACTGGTATCAACTTCTTTGATACATAAAGGGCTACTTCCCATCATTTTGAATGGTAATTAATACTTTAATATTCTCTAAAAGCACTAGGCTTTCACCAGTTCAGTGCATTTGTCATGCTATTTCCTCATCTAAAACAGTGTCCTGCTGATCAGTCATCTGTTCAGACCCAGATTTCAAGTCAGTGACTCTGAATGAGGACAAGATAACTCAAGTCCTCTTTAATGTGACTATGACAGTGTTCATTTAGTGTACTACAGAATCCTGAGCTACTTTATGGCTATCTCTGCCATCAGGAAATTTTTTCCAAGGCAGCAACTTCATCTTTCCTTTCACTGATAATTATTTCAACCACCTGGTACAAATGAAGCTATAAAGAACTTTCAAATCCAAAGTTGATGATAAAGTTCAGCTGTTGTCATACAATCATCTAGGAGGCCTCACATAACAGAACATGATACAGGTCAAATCCCATAGGCAGTATCTAAGGTTACAGCTTACCAGCTACCTAGCCAGAATGGCAAAAATGGGGATATTTAAACATCTCCAATCTTGGGACTACACATATGAGCACCATAGTATCTAAACTAGCCAAGTACTGCTGGCTAGATAGAAACATAGTAATGGCTGCACTACTTTGAAAAGATTTTTTTGCAGGGAAAAGAGATGCCTTTTTTTTTTTTTTTTGATAGAACCTGGGGTTGAACTCAGGCCCTTAAGCTTTCCAGGCAAGCACTTATTCTACTGAACCATCTCCCCGGCCCTGAGATGCCTTCTTAATTGAAGTTAATAGTGCCACATTTAGAGGACCAGCAAGATAGCTCAGAAGACTAAGCACCTGCTTAGGTAAGCACAGGGACCAGGTTTCCATCCCTGGCACCACATGCCATGCCAGCCCCACTCCTGTGTGCCCTCAGCCTGCCACTGAGACCAGGTATGATACTGCATGCCTATAATCCCAGCACCAGGGAGGCTGGAAACAGAAGGATCACTATGAGTCCAAGCTATGTAGTGAGACACTGTATCAAATACATTTTTAAAAAAATAGTGCCACAGTTAGGATGAATACACAGGATTGAGCACAATGCATAAAAAAGGACATTTACAAAAACTGATGGGTTACAGAAGACTTCTGATGTGACAACATGAGAAGCTCTAAGCAACTGGTGAAAACTGTTTCACAAAAACACCCATTTAAAGTCTCTATAAATGGTCTTGAGGGTATATAGTAAATAAAGAAACATATGCTTAAGGAAATCTACTAAAGCCTGATAAGAGCAAGAGTCTATATTTAAAACAAGTCTGCTACATCCACTCATCCTCCTCAACAAGGCAGAAACTGCTCCAGAATGGAACAGCAAAGAACACGACCCTGGGACTGGGGAAATAGCTCAGTAGAATAAGTGCTTCCCTGGCAAGCACAAGGGCCTGAGTGAGTTCAATCCTTGGTTCTGCAAAAAAAAAAAAAAACACAAACCCCTTCTCTCTCAACCTCCCACTGTCTGAGAGACAGGATATCAACTTCTCTCTCTCTCTCTTTTTTTCTTTCTTTTTTTTTTTTTTTTTGGTGGAACCAGGGATTGAACTCAAGCCCTTATGCTTGCCAGGGAAGCGCTTATTCTACTAAGCCATCTCCCCAGCCCCAAAATATCAACATTTTTAATCCTGCCTCCAGCTACTTGTTACTAAGGTTTAATTCCAAGGAAGGATGGCCAAGAGGTAGGCCTGCTTCCTTCTGTTCATCCTTCCCTTATAGGATAGGAGGTTTATTGTAGATACAGCAACACTAAACATCCTGGGGCCCTCCTGGGCTCATAAAATGAAAATTATAATCTGGAAGAGCCAACCCAAGAAGACATGAAGCTACTACTGCCCCTCTACAAATACGTAACTCCTAAAGTAAGGGTGTCACTGAAACAGAAGAATGTCATTGTCTCTACCCACAGTTCTGGAAGCATGGCTCAAAGATACTGAGTAGGAGACAAAACAGCTTCAAATCTCTTAACCAAAGGAAATTATTACATTTTCAGAGTGTCAGGAAGTCCAACATTAAGGATACTCTCAAAAAAAAAAAAGATATTGAAAGGCATTTAGGAAAAGATAAGTAGGGGCCAGGGAGATAGCTCAGTAGAATAAGCACTTCCCTGGCAAGTGCAAGGGTCTGAGTTCAATTCCTGGTTCCACCACAAACAACAACCACCACCACAAAAAAAAAAAAAAAAAACCTATAAAACGAGCTGGAAAAGATACGCAGAATGATTAGTAGTAATCACCCCCTCAAGTATCCACATAGACCCCCCAGTGAATACCTAAAATTATGCAAAGTATTAAACCCATTCTACTGTATTTCCTCCTAAACACACATAAGCATCAATGATAAGTATAGTGCCTTTTCCATCTAAGGCTCTTACCACACACTTGATCACAACTTCTTCTTTAAAGTTTCACAGATGGCTGGGGACATGGCCCAGTAGAATAAGCACTTCCCTGGCAAGTGCAAGGGTCTGAGTTTGATCCCCAGTTCCGCAAAAAAAAAAAAGTTTCACAGATAGAAGATTCATTCTTACCACTTAGCAACTCAGCATACATTTTTACTTTTTTCATTAAATAGAGAATAAATCACCTTTTCACTTGAAAGAACCACTTCCTGGCCTCTTTTTAGCATTTCCTCATTGCCAGCATTGCTACTCTTGCATTTTGGAGCCATTAATTTAAACATGCCATTGCAATGCCATGACAATAGCTCTTATAACTAAAATAGATACTAAGTGATTAATAGGACAGGAATCATGTACAAGGAACATACTCTGGATGATTCATACCTGGGATGGAATAGAGAACAAAGGTGTGAGATTTAATGCTATTCTGATGAGTGAATAATTTAAAATTTATAGGGGTTGGGATTGAAGCTGAATAGTAGAATATTTGCATAGCATATGTGAGGACCTGGGTTCAACGATATCATTGTTAAAAACAAGAGAGCAATTAGATAACAATTATTGGAACTCAAAAGCTACATGTGGCCAGAGAAAAAGCCAAAGGGATCCCTGCCAAAACCACATTTCATCCAAAATGAGCTTGAATACTCAAGAATGTACTCATTGAGGAGCAAAATCACATTGTGGAGGAGGAGAAAAAGGCCACTAAAATAATATAGTCATTAAGCAAATAATCATAAGCCTTAGAGAGGTTGGAATACTACCTAAAATTGTTACAACACACTACCAAAAATCTCTAATTTCAAAAAATTTACAAAAGCAGGTGTGGTGGCACACACCTGTAATCCAGTACTCGCCAGAAGTTCACTGCAAGTTCAAGGCCTTCTGTCTCAAAAACAACCAAAAACCTTTTTTTTTTTTTTTTTTTTTTTTTGCAGAACCAGGGATTGAACTCAGGCCCTTGCACTTGCCAGGGAATCCACTTACCTCAGGACCTGTCTACTACCAATAAAAGTTTTTCATGTTTATTATCTGGAAAACTATTTTGCCTCTATTTTTTCCCAAGATGTTTTTGGTGAATATAAAATTCTTGATTGACATTTGGGCATGGTGCCGCATTCCTGTAGTCCCACCTACTTGGGAGCCATCTTCCCAGCCCCAACCAAAAACATTAAAAAAAAAAAAAAATTTATAAGACATATAAATATACAGGAAGTATAATCCACATAACAAAAAGAAGGCAAGCAACAGAAACTCTGATATGTGACCAGATGTCAGACTTAACAGAAAAGACTATAAAGTAGCCATGTGCAAATAAATATGTTCAAAGCAGCTAGACATACAGCTCCAATTGTAGAGCACCTACCTAATGTGCTTTTTAAAAAAATAATAAAAAAGGAAGAACTAGAGGAAACCATGACTAAAAAAGTAGAATGCATGATGATTATGTAGCATCAAGTAAAGAATTGAATAAACAAAGCATAAAATTTTTGAAGAACAAGCTAGAAATGTATGTCAGCAGTACAATGCTTTCCTAACAAGGACAAAGCCATAGGTTCCATTCCCACTAAAAAAAAAAAAAGAACTAAATGGATGTTCTGGAGTAAAAAATTGTAACAGAAATGAAAAATTTAGGGGAGGGGCTCCACAGTAGGATGTGAATCACCAGAATAAAGCTATAGTGAACTTGAACAGATATTGATAAGAGAATATACAATCCTAAGGGTGGGGTGGGATGAACAAAAATGAACAGTCTCATAGAAATGTGGAGCACCATTAAGTACACCAATATATATATAATGAGTGTAAGAAGAAAAGGATAAAAGGAAAATAGAAAAATATCCAAAGAAACAATGACTGGAAACTTCCCAGGTGTTTGGTTTGCTTGTAGCACTGAGGACTGAACTCAGGCAACACTACTACATCTCAGCCAGTTTTTAAAATTTTCTTTCATTTTGGTACAGTTTTTCTAATACTCAGACTGACACTGAACTTGCGATGCTCCTGCTACAGGCATGCACCATTTTCCAGTCTTTTTCAGAAATATAAATCTACCCATAAGGAAGTTCAACAAACTGCAAAGAATCTTATGGGGGGGGCTGCAAAGACAGGGTTTCTCACTAGGTTGCCTACACTGGCCTCAGCCTCCCAAGTAGGTGGGACTACAGGAATGCGGCACCATGCCCAAATGTCAATCAAGAATTTTATATTCACCAAAAAACATCTTGGGAAAAAATAGAGGCAAAATAGTTTTCCAGATAATAAACAAGAAAAACTTTTTTTGGTAGTAGACAGGTCCTGAGGTAAGTGACTCCAGATGGCAATTTGAATTCATGTGAAAAACAAATATTTTCCTTTTAAAATATTCACCAATGCTGAGCCTCAAAGTGAAAACACAGCCTTTGCCCTTACAGACTTTATATTCTAGACAATAAATAATAAATTATTCAATTTTTTTATTTCTATAACAATCTTTTTCTTTTTTGGCATTACCAGGGAGCAAACTCAGGACCTTGCACTTGCCAGGTAAGCACTATATTCCACTGAGCTATCTTCCCCACCTAAATTTTTATTAGTATGTTCACAATCCATAATGATTATATCCATCATGGGCAGTTGATACATGTAATTCTGAATTCTTTTTCTCTTCCTTTCTTACATTTCTCTTTTTGTAATTAATTTTATTTTGAAAAGTAAAACCAAAAGCAACAGCAAGGACAGAAATCAGAAACAAAGACAGAAATGGTAACATACAACAGTGCATATGTTTACAGATTTTCAAAACAAGAATTACTGATTAACAATGATTGATATATTATCTATTTTTTATCATCAAATCTGTTGCTCAGATTACCAGATACAGTTATGTAAGATTGAACATATGATTGCATATTACTGCTTGCTTTCAAGAAACATTAAACTTTTACTCATCTTTTTTTCTTTACCTTTCGTAAAAATTTTATTTTAAAGAGAGTATAGTAATAACTGATATGACATTAGAAATGGTACTCATTTAGAAAGCCAGGATGATAGGTATTCAAGCATTGTTTTTTTTTTATTACTTAAATTCCTTATTTTAAAATTTTATTTATTTATTTTTATTTTAGGGAAGGGTCTACAGGGTGTTCAAGGTTTCACTACTGGATCGGACTCATAGTGATCTGCCTGTTTACAGCCTTCCCAAGAGCTGGGATTACAGGTGTGCACCGTCACCCCAGTCTCAATTGTGGTCTCAGTGCACATTGGGGGCAGGGCCAGCATGGCAGGCCCAGGGATCAAATCCCTGGATCCTGTGCCTGCTTGCAGGCACTTTAGTCTGCAGAGCCAACCCTAAAAGTTAAAAAGGACTTTTTTTAGGGAAGGGTCTACAGGGTCTACAAGGTCCTGAGTTTGCTCCCTGGTAATGCCAAACATATAAATTCTTAAGGGCCAGTCTGGTAAGGCAGGTGAAGCTGGGGATCTAACCTTGGTATCCTGCATCTGACTGCATTTGCATGAGCAGGAGCTTAAACAACTGAGCTAACCAGCAGGCCCCCTAAAAAATTTAAAGTTAGCAAGAGAGACAGTACAGTGTCATAAGCACCTGCCTGGTAAGCACAGAGTCCTGAGATCAACCCCTGGTACAAAAAAACAAACAAAAAAACTTCAAAATTTTAAACTTGATACATAGTGAGGCCCTGGATACCAGGAATAACACAAACATATAAATTCTATTATTGAACAGGGTGGCCTAAGACATTTCTAAGGTGATGTCTGAGAATTAATAAAGTATGTGTGGGCTTAGCAAATTAATCTGGGGGCAGAATATCCCAAATTGGGGCAAGAAGTAGAACCAAAGCCTTAACCAGCAACAAGGAAGAACAAGGCCTGTGGTTAGAGTGAGTGGCCAAGGGCAATATTCTTAAGAGAGAGGATCACAACAGGACCTGTTGACTCTTGAAGGGACTCAGGCTTTCACATTACATGAAACGTAAGCTAACTAAAGGGAGGAAGGGAGGGAGGGAAGGGGGAAGGGAAGAAGGGAGGGAGGGATGGAAGGAGGGAGGGAGGGAAGGAGATGAGAGGAGGGAGGAAATAGCTTTCTTTTAATTTTCTGATTACCACACTGAGAATATACTATCAGTTATGTTTATGTTAGACAGCAAGGCTCTGAGCTTTGGTGCTTGCAACAGAGAAGAAATGATTAGATTTGAGATTTATTCTGAAGATAAAACACACAGGAATTACCATTGGTTGTGGAGTGTGAAAGTAATTACAGATAATTTAGTTTGGGGCCCAGGCTAAAACTGAAACAATGGAGATGATTTTAACTGAGAAGGCTATGGGTATAACATGTTTTGGGTGAAGTGGTAGTTAGAATTCAGTACGATGTATGTTAAACTTCAAAGGCCTTTTAAAATCTTGGAAGAAGCCAAGATAGGCGTGGTGGCACAGGCCTATAATCCCAGCACTTGGGAGGCTGAGGCAGAAGGATTGTTGTGAGTTCCAGACCAGCCTGAGCTACAAAGTGAGCTTACGGTCAGCTTGAACTGCATAGTGAGACCCTGTCCCAAAAAAAAAGGCAAAAATAAATAAATAAATAAAATAAAATCTTGGAAGAAACACAGGAGTTTGTCATCATACCCCTGGATTTGACAATGGAGTATTTGGATTTGGCAATGGATTCTTATATATTGCATAAAAAATACAAGTAGCAACAAGAACAAAAATAAATTGGACTTTATCAAAACTATAAAATTTTTATACTTCAAAGGAAAACTACCATGAAAGTGAAAAACAACCATAAGTATAATATTTGCAAATCATATATCTAATAAAGGATTTGCATTTAGAATATATAAAAAATTTTAACAACTTAAACATAAAAAGACAGTTAACCCAAATAAAAAATGAACAAAGGAACCAGGTGTGGTGCTACATGCCTGTAATCCCAGCACTCAGGAGGCTTGGGCAGGAGGATCACCGTGAGTTCAAGACTAGGCTGATATACAAAGCAAAACTGTCTCAAAGAAAGAAAAGATACACAAATGATCAATAACACTAGCACATGCAAATATGTTCAACAGTGGTCATTAGGAAAATACAGATCAAAACAATAATGAAATATTACTTCATGCCTACTAGGAGTTAATCAAAAAAGTAGATGGTAAGGATAAAAAAGAATCACCTATTAGAATATCACAGTACAATGAGAGAAGGCAGAAAGGAGTAACATAACTACTAGGAGTTCAAGAAAACCTTTACTCAGAAGCATTTACTCATTCATTTTCCTAACCAGGATTTACAGAAAAATTATGCTGTAACCTTTCCTGTGCTTGGACTTGAGGACACAGAGATTAACCAGATACACTGGAAGAAACTACGTGAGACAGTCTATCTGGATATATACAGATATATACAGGACAGGACCACTGTTTTTTGTAGGGGAAAAATTTGTATCATTAAATTTCAAAAAGAGCCCAGGAACTCTACCCAACTCCTTCTCCGCTATATTGCCTGAGATCTCATAGTTTCCCACTGTCAACTAATCAGAGAATTTGTTTACTGCTCAGAGATATTGGAGAGCTTATGAACTGTCATTCAGGAAAAATAATCTTACAGATACAAACTGAAATACTATCTCTGAAGCTGACTACTACCTTATATTGAGCATGTAAAATGCAGACTGTGTCACATTTATGAGAGAGAAAATTAGATAATTTAAGCCATAGTCTTTCTTAGTGCCTATATGCAGATGATTCTTTATAAATATTTGACTATATTGAACCTGGGTCCCTTGGCCAGAGAGTTCATACTGTCTATCTTGGCTTATCCTGGCCAAACTGAAACTTAGCCTCTGAGTCCCACCAAGATCTCATTATAGCTTTCCCTCCATAAGATGCCAAGTGGCAAGATGAAACAGCACATGGCTCTTGCCATGTTAGTGCTGAATTGCTCAAGTGCACTTCTATAAAGACTTGCACATGGGAGAGCCTAACACTCTTGAGTGATAAATGGAAATTAGAAAAAAAATAGTTCACATTACTATTGAAATTTGTGCACACCTCTGGGGTTCATAAAGGATTCTTTACATTATCTTTTTTGAGCTTCATACCACTCACTGCAGGTGTATATTAGTTATGTCCTTATCTTACAGAGGAAGAAACTATTCTCCCTGGATACCCCTTCACACCTTCCCTCTTACCTTTACTTATGAAGTTTCCCTTTTCTAGAGTGCTTTACTTTATCTGGTAAACTCCAGTTCACCTTTAAAAGTGAAGCTTCATTTTCAACTTTTCTACCAAGCCTGCTTCTAATATACCTTCATTTAGAATTAGAGCCAGGTCAGTTTACTTCTAACTTATCATTTTGGGGACAAAACCCAAGTTCCTCAATACAGTATGGCATGGATCTGCTTTCCAATCTCTCCTTTGATGCTCATGCTAAAAGAACCACTGGCTCACAGATCCCAAGAACATCATACTTGCCCCTCTGGCTGATGTATCGTATCCTTCTCAAACTTCTCCCCAGGTTAATGCCTACTCAATTCCCAAATTCATCTCAGGTATCATTTCTCCTGGGCAGTCATCTTCCTCTTCTGCATTTCCAGATGTTGAGCTCATCTTTCATCATAACTCCATCAAGACTGTACATGTAAGTCTTCCTGCCACAGCAATATGTTAGATCACTATAAGAAGGAAATGCAGCTGTCTTATTAGTCTTTGAATATCCAGTAAGCAGCACAGAAAAGATACTAAGTATATTTGGAGAAGAAAGAAAAGTATGGAGGTAGGGAAAGGACAATTAATAAGAGGTTCATTAATCCTCAAGTGAATTGGACACTGTGTTGGAAACCAAGTCTTTCCTTCTTTCTTTTCTTTTTTTTTTCTTTTTGAGATAGGGTCTCACTATGCAGTTCAGGCTGGCCTTAAGCTCACTTTGTAGCTCAGGCTGATCTCGAACTCAAAACAATCCTCCTGCCTCAGCCTCCTGAGTGCTGGGATTACAGGCTTGTGCCACCACGCCTGGCTGGAAACCAAGTCTTTCTAAAGCCATGTAATACATTGAATGTGATGAAAATATAGATACAGAGAGGCACAGAAAGGTAAGTAAATACATGAACAAACACCAACAACAGTTGTGTCAAAGAAAAGCAAGGTCTTGGGCACCAGCTGTTAATTCCTCCTTAGGCAGAAAGAGTCAGAATCTTAATACCTACCTGCCACAAGGTTTTTCTCTCTCTGCTGGCTTGACTATTCCTGGTTGCCAAATGACTCCTACATTCTGCCTTGCCATTTGTAGGACCCTGATCTTGCCTCGACTAATAGCATCTTTGGGATCCTGATTACATTTCTGGCTCAGTTTTCATCTCTAGGTCCCCAATACTATATTGCAGGCCCAATGCTTTGCCCATAGCCTTCCCCCTTGATGCCTGACCTTGTTTATGGGATTTTGCTCAGCCCCTACTTCCTTAGTCAAATAATGCCCCCTTCCTCCACTTTTTGTCATATACACAAACATCTAAATACTCAAAGACAAACACGTATAAGCATGAAATGATACATATACACACAAATACAAATCCACAGATAGACATATACAGACAGACACAGAGAAGCCCTACAAAACATCAGTGGAATTGCCATCCAGAACAGATAAAGCAGACTCCACAATAAAGAGAGGAAGAAAGAAAACAATAGCCTCCTGAGTAAGAAAGAATTTCCCTGTCTGTCAAAGTAAGCCACCATCTGGATTTTCCTGGAAACATGAGGAATACCATCTGGGGGAGCTGCTGCTTCATTCTGTATAGGGCGAAGGCACTGAGACAGACTGTAAACTATGCCTGCACTCTGGTGTGTAGCTCAGCTCATCTCGCAATTGGTACCCTTGCCTGTATGCCAGCTGAGAATGTATCTTCTGCTGTACAGCACGTGGTAGATCACCAAACCCTGATTCTTCTTGAAGGTTGCATGATCTCCTGGGAATACTGTAATTCTTTGAATGTGGCATTTTCACTGCCTGTTTATGTAGCTGTCTCTCTCACCAGTCTCAATGATAACAAAGAGTATCTTATTTTCATCTCAATTTTATATAGAAAGAAAATAAGGAACCAAATTAGTTGGCCTTACAGCTAGTAAACTGCAAAGCTTAGATTTAAATCTGGTCAGAATCCAGAATGCAAGCCTAGGCTATTCTCAAGCAACCTCCTACACACACACACACGCATGCACACACATAATGAGAATGAAACCCAGGGACACTCTATCACTGAGCCACCTACCTAACCTTTTCTACATTTTTTTTTGAGACAGGATCTCACTAAGTTGCCCTACTAAGATTGAAAGTTAAGATTTTCCTGCCTCAGTCTCCCTCAAGAGAGGAATTATAGACATGCATCACTATACCTGGCTTCATGTCTAGACATTTAAAAAGTCAATGTCCAAGATGGGCTTGGTGGGTCACACCTGTCAGTATTAGGTATGCAAAAGGCTGAGGCAGAGGGCCACCTCTGCCCAACTCAGAACCAGCCCGGACACCTTATCAAGAATTCTCTATTAAAATAAAATAAATAAAAAGTCAGTTGGTCATGGGTCGTACAAGCCAATAATCCCAGTTGCTTGTGAGGTTGAGGCACGAGGGTAGTAACTTCAAGTAGAGCCTGGATATAGTAAGACACCGTCTTAAAATATAGAAAGAGCTGGGGATATAGCTCAGTGATACAATGCCCCTGAGTTTACTTTGCAGAATAAATAGTCAATGTTTAAACAGTTTATCCCAAGAAACACAAAAACATGAACTCAATAGAAAGTGAAACTCTAAACTTGACTCTGAACCATTTCTGGTAGATGAATACCACAGCTCCCCTGTGGTATTCCCCTTAAAAAATTAAGGGTTTTTTTTGTTTGTTTGTTTGTTTTTTTGTCTTTTTGAGACAGGGTCTCACTATGCAGTTCAGCCTAGCCTTAAGCTTACTTTGAGCTCAGGCTGGTCTCAAACTCACAACAATCCTCCTGCCTCAGCCTCCCCAGTGCTGGGATTACAGGCATGCGCCACCACACCCAGCTATAATTAAGTATTTAAAAGAAAAAGCAGTTTCTGCTGGTGGAACCATGGAGGAAGCATCGTCAGTCTCTCTTCTGATTGTCATCATGTGTAAGTCAGAGTCTCCCAAGGAGCCCGAGAAGCTATGGAAGCTCTTCATTGGAGGGCTGAGCTTTGAAACAACTGATGAGAGTCTGAGGAGCCATTTTGAGCAATGGGGAACACTCACACACTGCATGGTAATGAGAGACCTGAACACCAAGCATTCCTGGGGCTTTGGATTTGTCACTTATGCCACTGTGGAGGAGGTGGATGCAGCCACGAATGCAAGGCCACACAAAGTGGACAGAAGAGTTGTAGAACCAAAGAGAGCTGTCTCAAGAGGAGATTCTCAAAGAACAGGTGCCCACTTAATGGTAAAGAAGATCTTTGTTGGTGGCATTAAAGAAGATACTGAAGAACATCACCTACGGGATTATTTTGAGCAATATGGAAAAATCGAAGTGATTGAAATTATGACCAACCAAGGAAGTGGAAAAAAGAGGGGCTTTGCTTTTGTAACCTTTCATGACCATGATTCTGTCATTCAAAAATACCAAACTATGAACAGCCACAACTGTGAAGTGAGGAAAGCCCGATCCAAGCAAGAGATGGCTAGTGCTTCATCTAGCCAAAGAGGTTGAAGTGGTTCTGGAAATGTTGGTGTTGGTCGTGGAGGTGGTTTTGGTGGCAATGACAGTTTTGGTCATGGAGAAAACTTCAGTGGTCAAGGTGGCTTTGGTGGCAGCCATGGTGGGGGTGAATATGGTGGCAGTGGAGACAGCTACAACGGATTTGGTAATGATGGAAGCAATTATGGAGGTGGTGGAAGCTACAATGCATTTAGCAATTACAACAGTCAGTCTTCAAATTTTGGACCCATGAAGGGAGGAAATTTTGGAGGCAGAAGCTCTGGGCCCTATAGTGTGGAGGCCAATATTTTACCAAACCATGAAATCAAGGTGGCTATGGTGGCTGCAGCAGTAGCAGTAGCTATGGCAGTGGCAGAAGGTTTTAAATGCTTCCAGGAAACAAAGCCTAGCAGGAGAGGACAGTCAGAGAAGTGACAGGGAAGCTACAGGTTACAACAGATTTGTGAACTCAGCCAAGCACAATGGATGGCAGGGCCTGGCTGCTACAAAGAAGACATGTTTTAGACAATACTCATGCTTATGGGCAAAAAACTCGAAGACTGTATTTGTGACTAATTGTATAACAGATTATTTTAGTTTCTGTTCTGTGGAAAGTATAAAGCATTCCAACAAAGGGTTTTCATGTAGACCTTTTCTTGCACTCATGCTGTTGATTGCTAAATGTAATAGTCTGATCATGACACTGAATAAATGTGTCTTTAAAAAAAAAAAAAAGAGTATAATATCATGTATGCACCTTCTATGATACCAAAACATTATGAAAAGTTTGCAATGTATTAATTTATCCAAAAGATCTTGTCAAGGTATCTTAAAACTGTCTTATTGATATTTGTACTTCAATAAAATAAAAATTAAAAAATA
>PVKA01023017.1:0-36241 GCA_004027165.1 Ctenomys sociabilis | reverse complement strand
GAGCTTTGAAGACCTGACATTAATTTCCTATGCTTATATAAATATTCCAATCCAATAACATTACTATATGTTTTTGTTTCAGATATTTTAACCACCACAATATTTTCTTTGCGCAACTATCTTCATGAAAATCATTTCCATTTAAGAGATTTCAAGTTCTTTGCTTATTAAAACTTTTTATTGGTTTATGATTTATTCAACATTCTTGAGTCAATCTAATGATGCTACTTTCAAAATCTTTGAATATATTTTATACTTAATTTTCATATATCAACTGTCGGTATTTATGGTATATAGTATAACATTTTTTATACTTTGTATTGAGTGTACAACGTCCAATCAGGGTAAGGTTTGAATGAGAAAAAAGTCTTTTTATTTTTAGGGGACATTGAAAATCTACTAAGCTATTCTGAAATATTAAATTAATTATTGCCATCTGTGGTTATCCTGCTGTACTATGGGACACCACAAATTACTTCTGTCCACCTGCACCCCTGTAGCTAGTAGCCACCCTTTGTCCACCCATCCCTTCTGCACACATTTGCTGGATGCTGGAAACCATGTACTTCATTCACTACTTATTATACAACAACTTGTTCTTTTTCTTTCTTTTTTTTAACATGTATTGCTTATACGGAATAGTGAGTCTCATTTAGCTTTGTTAATGTTTCTTTTCAGTGTCTCATATTGATCACCTAGTTAATTGTGAAGATGAAACATGAGTGGTAGTTGTTTTCTTCCTCACTCTTGAAAATTAGGCCTCTTTTCACCTGTAATGGAAAACATTGCTTTTGTTTTTTGTGTGTGTGTCTTTGTGAGGTACTTTCCATTTTAGACCTCTGTTAAATCAGTTTATAGTGCAAAGAATCATTACACAGTAAGGAAAGACTTAGAGAATTGGATTTCTACTTGGGAAATTGGATTTTGAGGAATTGCATTTCCCCTGTAGAGTTTGAAAGACAGTAAGTCTAACTCATAGAGAAATGGAGCCTTTCAAATATCCTTAGACTAGTCCACAAAATTTGGGCCATGTTGTTTTGTTTGTTTGATTTTAAACTAGATTGCAGAGTTTTTTCATTGATCTTTTCCGGCAATTGCAAATAAATTATAGGCAATGGTTTAAAGACTATGAAAAGTGTTGCCTGCCAGTGCTAAATTCATAATCATGTGAGATTAATCTGACAAATGGAACAACCCAAGTGCCTGTCTTTAAGGTGGGAGATTCATTTATACAACAGAGGGACTCCACTGGGAATGTCACTGGAAAAAATTCAATTGGAAAACAAAATATGGTTAACCAGGTAGACATTCAAGGACTTCTGTAGAGTTTTATGAATATAAAGTTTATCTGTACAAAAGTATGAAAGTGCAGTGTTTCCAGTTATGTTGTCTAGATAAAGTTTAATCATCCCAATTACGTGGCTTTACCATTTTCATTCAGTGATTTTATTGAGACACTGATATAATTTTTCTTTAATATATGTAGTACAGGATCTACAGTGTCTCCCTACACAGATCTGACTTGTAGTGATCCTTCCTATTTTTCAGCCTCCCAAGTGCTGGAGTTACAGACACATGCCACCATGCCCCGCCTCAATCATCTTCTCAGCACTCCCTGGGGGCGGGGCCAGCATTGCAGGTCAAGGATCAAATCCCTGGCCCCTGTGTTTGACTAAGCAGACATTTTAGTGCACTGAGCTATCTGGATGGGCCTGATATAATTTTTTTATCTATTGAAAAAGTCATTTTGTTATTACATGTTTGAATTACATGAAGATTACATTCATCATGGGAATTGGCACTTGTGTATAACCATCTTAATTTTTGCTCATCCCCTTTCCCATACACATACACCTTCTTCTATCTTTTGGTCTCTTCCTCTTTTTTAAAAAATTCTATGTCTCTGTTTCCTATTATTTACCTTTTTTTTTTCTTCTGTTTATACTTTGGATTTATCATGTAAGAGAAAACATGTGACATTTAAACTCACATTTCTGATTGATTTCACTTAAAATTATGATCTTAAGGTACATTCATATTCCTACAAATGACTCCAGCTTCTTCTCCTCTATGCCAGAGTAGTACTCTGTCTGTGGTTTTTAAAATGTAACCATTCTACTAAGTGAGCTAACATCGTCTGATCATTGTTGAGATGAAGATCCTGAATCACAAATATCCACCAAATGCAGGCAAAACATTCAGCATATGAAATGATAATATCACAGCCTATATTGCTTGTTAATTTTTCTGGCATAGAACTCAAATCACACTTTAATAATCCCTTGATGATAATTATTATGAAGAAATGACAGTGCACAACAGTCTAGTGCATGAGGCAAATAGCAGTTAAAATAGGCTGCATAAGTTCCCAGCTGATTTCCTTGTTAGTTTTACTACTGCTTGTTACTTTAAATTTAGAAAAGTGCTTGAGGCACAAAATACTGTTTTTAGAATGAACTATAAAGTTCAATAATGTGAAGTAATCTTATAAGGATAGAAAGAGTTTTATAAACATCAATTTCACCACCTTTGGCTACAGATGGGTAAGCCAGAAAATTTTATTCTAGACTTATTCCATACATTCACACTTTGTTAGGGAAATAATGATTAGCAAGGCTCTCACTTGTTCATGGTATGGGAGACAAAAGAGGCTCAGACTAGTTCTTGACAGTGCTGGCCCCTAAAATATAAAAAGTCACCATGTGTTCATGTTGTGGATTGTCACCAAAACACAGTATGTCCCCCCTAATGTACAAGGTGCTTTTCAATTGCAGTCAACTCTCACTTTCTTGATCCAAAACATTTTAGTTGCATTCTTCACAACAGATTTTGATATTTTTAACATCTGGAAAATTTAGATGCTCATATTTTATCATATTTCATTAAGTTGGGTAGGCCTTAAATTAGATGATAGATGTGTTTTTACAAATTATGGACACTAATATACATATATGTATATTTGATTACAAAAGTAGCATGTAAAATTTGTTCTTCATTGAAAATCTCCAATGATTTAGAGCACTGTGATTGAAATCCTCCCTCTCTGTTTACAAATTAGAGTGCTAGCTGATGATATAGCTATGGTCATAGACAGACCTAAAATATTTGATTTTGTTAAGTTTACTGTTTTAAGTGTGCCTATTTCACAAAGTGGGAAGATGCTTACACATAAAATGTATCTTACTATAGCCCATTTTATTTCAAAAGTTAATGTTGGGCTGGGAGATGGCTCAGTGGGATAAGCGCTTCCCTGGCAAGCGCAAAGGCCTGAGTTCAATCCCCAGTTCCACCAAAAAAAAAAAAAAAAAAAAAAAAAAAAAAAAAGTTAATGTTATACAGTCATGGGTATGTACTATAATTTGTGGAATATATAATGAATTATGTCACCATTCTCTCTCGGTTGCCTATTTAAACAGTCTCTGCTTCTAATTATTAATATTTTTATTATTTTATGATACTCTCATAACAAATATACTTGTCATTTACTCTCATAACAAATATTCAAGAGTAGAATACTGTGTTTCCTATAGGAAAAATGTTGTACAGTGGATATTTAGAACTTAATTATGTTCCAATTTTATACTTGTTGAATGGCTCATTTCTGTCCCTTCTGGCAGCAAACTTTTATGCTATTCTTAGTAGCCAACGTGGAAAATTTGTCCATGGGTGGATGGAGGCAATGTGTAATTCATATGTGCAATTCAGTACTAGTTAACTTTTTAAAAGGTTTTAATTCTACAACGTGCCATAATAGATAAACCTCAAGACATCATGCTTAGCAAAGTAAATGATTATCAGAAAAACAAAATATATATTATTAGGAAAATAATGAAGTTTCAACAAACATAATTCATTTATCCTAATGCTTAGAGTGCAGTATATATGGGTTTTCGATATATTTTCAATAATGAATATCTGTACCCAAGCCATACAATGTTAATTATTGAAAACTTTTCATACGTTTTGATACAAAGAAAGACTAGTTTTCTATTATTAATCTTGTTATTTTTTCAGAAAAGTCTTGGATGTTCTTTCAGGTTTTTTGTTCCAGATGGACTGGGAATCAACTTGACAAGTTCTCCAAAAGGAAAAAAAATGTAAAAGAAATGCAGAGATTTTAATTAAGATTTCACTGAATTTTAGATGTATTTGGGAAAAGTTGGCATATTTAAAGTATTAAACCTTTTGTGTAGGAATATTTTAAATTAAACCATATGTCTTACATTAGGCATCATGGTGAAAGAGTATTATAGCTGGAGAATAGGCTGCAAATATGTGTGTGTGCGTGTTCAGTGTGTGTGTGTGTGTGTGTGTGCATGTGTGGTGTGCTTTGACTAACATTTTTTTGAAAAGGATGAATGCATAAGATATTGAATCTGTGAATATTGTAGATATGATTCTATGAATTTTAGAAACTTCATAATCAAAAAATACCCCCTAGATTTTAAAGCAATTCCTGGTAATGTGTTGAGAAAAAAAAAAAAAAAAGCAATACCTTATGAGGAAATAGATGATAAAGAACCCAATAATATAACCAAGTAACATTTTTTTATTGTGTTGGAATCAGCTATCCTGTCTTCCATATTTTGGATAGCTCGAACACTACCTTGACATTAGAGTCAACACCACACTTAGAACGAAAGTCTCATTTCCTGTTCAGTTCTGCTCACTGATCCTATCACATTTCTGACTCTAAATGCAAGTGCCTGAGCCCTGCCATTTCCTACTGAGTGTGTAACCTGCCCTCCTTGTCCTGCTTAATAAAATAAGTATTTCTTAGGCATCAGGGTGTTCTCTGCTCTTGAGATTTATCCTTGACCAGCATTTTCAAATGTCCTCTTTCTCATAAGGCTTGCATTCCAATAATACATTAAAAAATGTACAGTACATTTGCAAATGGTAAGTTTTAAGTATAAATAATAACAAAGCAAGATGGACTTAGAGAGCAGGTTGTGATTTTAAGTGCAAAGTTAAGACAGAGTCAATGTAAAGGTGACATTTGTGTCAGGACCTCAAAGACACTTAATTTAGATTCTCCCACTGGAGAAAACTTACTATTAAAATGTTTACATGTAGACTAGAGTGTGTTTTAGTTTCTGCTATAACGACAAAAGTGACAACAAAATAAAATACCATGTTTCAGGGGGTAAGGAACAGTTTCTAGGCTATTTTTGACTGAGTAAAAATAATTTATAAATTATAAAATTTGAAATTAATGTAGCCATTTTCAATAGGAAATAATGATAAAAAGAAAACTACTAAAGAAAAACTAAGAGCAATAGTAAATAGTAACTTCTTGGTGCTCAAAGTTATATAGGATATGATCTCCAATGCACAGAAGCATATTTGTAAATTTATTAACTTTTGAATATTATATCAATAAATAATTTTGAAATGTCAATCATTAATGGATTTTTTCCTATTAAGACAAAAAGTTCTTTTCCTTTTTCTTTCTTTTTTTTTGTGTACTTTAGTACAGGGTCTATAGGGTCTTACTATGTAGATCTCACTCATAGTGATCTGCCTGTGTTCAGCCTCCCAAGAGCTGGGATTATAGGTATGCGCCATCATGCCCAGTCTCAATAGCTGTCCCAGCATGCCCAGTGGGTGGGGCTGACACAGTGCGCCAGGAATCAAAGCCTGGTTTCTGCCTCTGCCTAAGCAGGCACTTTAATTTGCTGAGCTATTCGTCTGGCCCAAGACAATAAGTTATTTTTAATAAATAATCTACTCTTCATGTCCTATATGTTCTGGTAAATTATGAAATAAATATTTTGTAAGTCATGACACAAAAACTGAATTAAATGGGCATTTATCATAACAAAAGATGCTAATTTTTTAAATGTGTTTAGTACAGAATTTCCTTACACAGATCAGAGTCATAGTGATCCTACTGTTTTCAGCTTTCAAGAGCTGGGATTACAGGAGCATGCCACCATACCATCTAATGATAAATATTTTAAAAACTCATCCTCAAACTTTGGTATTTCTGCATGTGGACTCTAAATCAAAATGATTCAAATGCAAGAAAAAGGAATCATTGGAAATAATTCAGTACATCAATTTAAGTGCTTAATCCAAGCACAATGGCAGAAGAGTGAAATTTGGTAGGTCTACTCTTTCCATACTGTTTGTTATTGAATTAAATTATTTTATCTCCTTATTACTTCAAAAATGTTGGATTTAAATACTGAACCTAAAATAAATATTTACTTAGTTATGCGAAGTCACTTTAAATATGGATTGAAATGTAGATGCAAATGGTTAAGACATGTTACTGACAAGGTGTATGTAGTAATAAAGATATTGTAGCATAAAAACAAAAAATAGCAAAGATGAATGCTGAATTTAATTTGATGTGAAATGCAAAATGAATCAGCGCTGATTAGCTTGTGGGTGAGTAATAACAACGATCTGGCTATGGAAAAGTCTAATATTTTATTTCACTTTTGAACTGAAGGAAAAAAATTAAAAAGATCACAAAAATCTATAATTTGTGGGTCTTTGCCAGATAGTTTGTGATAGGGTCTTATAGTACTTCAATGCATGGCATGTTAGAGTATTCTGGCTTATTTTTTTAAGATTTTATATTTAGGAGAATGATTTCAGTACTCTGAAGGTCACTTCAAAATACTTTGGGGTTCAAAAATTTCTTTAGTTAT
Organism: Ctenomys sociabilis; assembly: GCA_004027165.1. Classification (NCBI taxonomy): domain Eukaryota; kingdom Metazoa; phylum Chordata; class Mammalia; order Rodentia; family Ctenomyidae; genus Ctenomys; species Ctenomys sociabilis. The sequence goes on along the minus strand of PVKA01023017.1, from coordinate 29,579 downwards.
GGAGGGCTCTCAATTCACTGAAAAGAGTGAATTACTACTAAAGTTCCAATCAATCATCTTTATGTCATTTCCATTTTTCTTAATCTCAAAATCATTTATTTTCCTTTATTATCCACATCTGTAAAAATTCTTTCTGCATTGGATAGCAGGCACTTCACACTATGTGGAGAATGGAAGTGCTTATTCCACTGAGCCATCTTCCCAGCCCCTAGTCAAATGAATAATAATATGAATGAAATAAATGGAGAAACCAACCACAAATTAGTTCATTTTGATTTAATCTTTCAAAAGTAAGTGCTAGGTGTTAGGTAAGATGCTATTTGCGTGGCATCCAACTGTGTAAAGTTTGTACTATTTGCATTTTCTTGATAAATAATGCAAGGTAAAAAGAGTTAAGGAGCTTATCCATGTTTATATACTAAGAAATAATGATGCTGATATTGAAATCTAGGTCGATCTTACTTGAAGCTGTATTCCCAACTGGACAATGTGTTTGCTAATATTTGACATGTTCCCAAACTTTTAAAACATTATCTATAAATAACATAAAATAGTAAATATTTATACATCATAAATATATTTATGTACTTCAATGTAAAATTCTATAGAATTTTAACATTACAAATGAATTATTCTGAAAGTTTATTTCCAAAGCAGATATTAGATTGTAAGAATAAGAAATTCATTTCACACTAAAGGTTTTTTTTTTTTTTTTTTTGTATTTTAGTACAGGATCTACAAGGTTTCATTACCCAGATTGGACTCATAGTGATTCTCCTGTTTTCAGTCTACATTGAAGGCTTTTGTTAACAAATAATCAAAAGAAAATATGAAGGCAGAGTGAGATGCATAAAACTGCCAAAGAGGCATTTCTTTTGTCTTAAACTAAAGAACCTTATAAAGAATAAAAAAAGATGTTCTTTTGTATTAGTCACTTTTTCAGTGCGATGAGAAAATATCTGACACATTCAATTTAAAAGAGCAAGAGTTTATTTTGATTACCACTTCAGAGTTTTCAGACCATGATCCATTGGCTGCATGCGCAGAGCTCAAAGCAGAAGAGCAGAGGAAAGCTGTTCCTCTTTATAGTTAGAAGCAGAAAGACAGAGAACGTCAGGAAGACAGGGACCTAGTACCAGATGCATGCCCAAGGTTATGCTCCTCGCACTCAGCCAAGTGCTCTTTATTAATGAAGCTGATTACAAGACTGATCATCACATCTATGCTTCAGCTGAAATGTGATATGGAGGTGAAAACAGTCTACAGAGGCAAATACAGAAGTTGCATTAATGCATGGTGAGAAATGAAGCAACACAAACAGTAGCAAACTAGAGGTAAATGCAGTCATATTTTGTAGGAACCCTGAATTCATGAACTAATGAATAGACTAAAGAGGAATGAGGAAAATTTGGGACAAAATAACTTCTTTTGGTATTTTGAGGTCAAGCCACTATCTAGGATTGCTCAAATGGTACAAATGGCTTGACAGGAATAAAAATTTCAGAGGGAACAACGCAAACAAAGACTAAGCCTAAAAAAATCCTATGAAGTTGAACTGCTGCACCATAAAAAGGCTAACTTTAAGAAATGTTCCAGAACACTTTGGAACTATTTTAAATATGCCTTTCTCTCTTCCTAATTAATTATTTAATGGTTGTTCATGGATAATTTCAAAGTTGGTGCATTTTTTGGTTTCCAATTTGGAGCAAAGGGACTAAAAGATTGTAATTCTATCTTGCATATTCTTGATATCTAAACTTCTGGAAGCTTTTAATTAAAAATTATAATTTATAGCGATCTAATTTTTTTAAATATTGAATCAAACTCATTTAATTATGTTATTCATACAAAAGATTATAGTATGCAACACAGACACACAATATTGAGTGGTTTTAAGAATGTGTATAAATCATACACAAATGTGGATGTAAGAATCAGATATATCAAATTTAGAGGAAGTGATTACTCATGAAATATACAGACTGAAAAACTTTATACAGAGAAAATAATAAATAAGACATAAAACAAACATGAAAAATTTAGTGAGGAAAATGTAAAATGTTTCACATCTTTAGAATTACATTAACATACAAAATTGTAAAAAAAAATAATACCTGCTATGTATCAATAATGCTTGATTCTCATGTCAGTCTAGCTTCATCCTAGATACTGCTTCTTTTATAAAACTGCAAGGATGCATTTAAAGTTTGTTTAATCATTAAAGGAGAGTAAATGGAATATATTTATGTAGCATTTAAAATATTTGTATTTCTCTCAAGAGTTAAGAAAGCAAGCAGGGTGTGGTGGTATATACCTGTAATCCCAGCTCTTGAGAGGCTAAGGTGGGAGATATTGCTCAGAGTTTGAGGCCAATCTGTGCTACAAAGTGAGTTCGATGCTAGACTAAATTACATAGTCCCAAAAAAAGATGCAGAGAAAGAAAAAAGAATTAAATAAGTTCTGAGATTTATTTTTACCTTACTGGCAAGCTGGCAAGTCAGTCTTTCACCATTATGTGGATTCTGGCAAAAGATGTAAGATGTCTGGATTGGAGGCGAAGGGCTTTGTGGCACAGCAGGCAGCACAGGCGTCAGCCTCTGGTGTGCGTCCGGCTTGTCTCCCCAGCACACCTAGCACAATGTGGTAGAAGTAGATAGAGACTCGATAAGTGGCGAATTTGTTTTTGTAGCTGGCAAAACCAGAACCAAGGGCATAACACTTCTTCACTGTGCAGCAGACAGTGCAGCAGACGATAAGCAAGTATTTAGATTCTGTCATGTCGGGGAGCACACAGGTTGTTCTCTTCTGATGAACTTGACCTACTTAGGTTGTGAGGCAAGAAAATTTGCTCGTAAATCTCGAAACAGATTAGCCTAGCAGACTGAAAAAGAATACATAAGATGCTCAGAGTTCAGGGAGACTGCCTACCTTTCCTTACCAAAAATCCCTCTCAAATTTCCTTGATTATGCTATTCTCTAGGTCACTTGGTCAATCTTATCAACAAGCTAAAACTATAGATTCAACTTGTTTCATACATTTAATTAAGGCTGTTATAAGTGTGATTCCACCCAGGCAACCTGCACTGCTGCCCTCAAACATGTGACCAAGGGTCCCAGGTTTAGCAGCTAAATCATTCCTATAATCATCAAGAATTCCTTCCACGGGGACCTTTTTCTTAAGTCTTTGCTTTGACCTTCTGTCTTTTTCAGAAGAATTAAACTTGGTAAACCCAGATATATTTGGGATGATACAAGCTCTACCTTTGTATAAAGGAAAAGGCTATCTTCAGAAATAGTCCTGGCCAGTTAGTTGAGGATGAACATATGTGTGTGCATAACTTCAGCTCATGTCAGGGATATATTTTTACTGTTTCCAATTGATTGAATCTCATTGTAGAAGTAACCATCCAGAGAATTCAGTAAAGAGTAAGTCATTTAAGCCTGTTCCAGATAGATTTGAAGGACGCAGGATCTTCTGGTAGTGTTTTATTAAATATTGAACTTTTATTAACAGTCCTCAAACACTGGTCACATCAGGCTTGAATGGAAGATGGGTTAATGTCTGTTTTACACAAATGTAATATAGTTCAGGGGATATGTGTTTTATTACTGAAAAGAAAATGCTAGTTGTAATTGTTATCCACTCTTATTGTGACCAAATAAGCCAGGACACACTATTAAACAATGACAGACACCTCCAATATAGCTTTCAGGACAATGTATAAACCTCAGGGCAAGTAAGTCTGTATCTTTAGTTTGATTTTCAAACTTTAATTTTATTAGGATATGTTTGCAGTACACAGTGATGACATTCCTTGTGGCGATGATGCATCTACACACACATCTTAATTCTTCATTCTTCTCCTTCCTCTACCCACCTTCTTGTACCTCCTGGTCCTCTTCCCTTTTCAAATGGTCTACCCTTCTAATTTCTATTATTTGTGTTTTATTTTTTCTTTATTTATATTTTCAGTTGTTATGTAAGAGAAACTATGCAGTATTTAAGCTTGTTGGTATTAATTTATTTCACTTAATATTATTAGCTCAAGGTGTATCCATTTTCCTAAAAATGACTAGTTATTCTTCTTGGTGATAGAATAGTACTCCATTGTGTGTAAAATTCATTCTTTATCCATTCTTCTGCTAATGGACATATAGGCAACTTCTAAGTTTTACCTATTATGAATTGGGCTGCTATAAATGTCTTTAACTTGTGTATTAAATGAGGAAAGAACTAGAAGCTTTCTCTCCAAAATTTGGAACCAGACAATGATGTCACTAGCCATTCCTGTTTGATGTAGTACTTAAAATGTTAGCCAGAGAAATCAGGCAAGAAAAAAAAAATAACAAAGGAAAAGAAGAGGGCTGGGGAGATGGTTCAGTGGAATAAGCGCTTCCCTGGCAAGCGCAAGGGCCTGAGTTCAATCCCTGGTTCCAAAAAAAAAACAAAACAAAACAAAAAAAAACAAAGGAAAAGAAGAAGTACATCATGAATCTTTATCCAGGAAACCCACAAAATTATACCAAGTCTCCTAGAATTAATAACCAAATACAGTAGTAAATCAGGATACAAAGTCAACACAAAAAATCCATTGTGTTCCTGTATATAAATAATGAACCCCCTGAAAAAGAAATTAGAAAAGCAATATCATTCACAAGAGAGTCAAGAAAAAAATAAATACTTAGAAATTAATATTACCAAGACATGAATGATTGCTTCAATGAGAAGTATAGTATGCTCAAATGAGAGACTAAGAGGACATCAGAAAGTGGAAAGATATCTCTTTCCATAGATAGGTAGAACCAACACACTTAGTACACCAATACTATCAAAATTGATACACAGATTTCATACAGTTAATGTGTCTGGAGTATTCCTCACAGAATTAGAGAAAACAGACCTCAAAGTCCTTTAGAAGCTGAAGAGAATAACAAAAACACCCCTAGGAAACAAGAGCAAAGCAGAAGTCTCACAATTCCAGACTTCATTATATTACAAAGCTTTAGTGATAAGAACAGTGTAGTACTAGCACATAAGGTTTATCTCTGGGAATATTAGCTAAGAACAGCCAATCTGGTTCATAATATTAGTACAAACACCACCTGCCAGATGATCCTCATCTCATGGGATGACCTAGTGAGAATCACGGTAATAGAAATAAAGACATTTAAAGATGGTGACAGAATTTTATGTATGAAGTGCAGGAACTGGGCCTGGTTGATCGCTTGATAGTCATAGAGATTGGCTATCTATTCCAAGTCACTACCATTTAGTGGGAGACTAAAAGCATTTAAATTTAAACCATTTACTTCATCTATATTTCTGCCATTTGGGAGAGCAGCACTGAGATGTTTTTTTTTTTTTTTTTTTTTTTTGAAGGAAAGATAATTGGGGTCTCTTTCTGCTTTATCCCTCCTGGATTTTAAATTTTCCTTTCACTCTTCAGGTGTTGAAGTTGTTACTTCCTCCATCCCTCTCAAAAATATCATGTGCCATTCTAATAACTATAAATTCATTTGTCTCCAGTCTTCATGTATATTGATCCAGTCCTTTCATATGAAGGATAAGATACAACAAGGATAATTTGTATAATTTGTACATATTCATGATATCCCACTCTGCATGAGAAGAACTTTGATAATGGAACAGTGTATTCAACACAGTGATCATTATCTTATGACCTAAGACAGTCTCAGCACAACTAGAAAATGCAGGTGGCTAAGATATAAATTTTTTCCAAAAGGGAAGCAGGTAAAGAGATAGAGGAGAAAGAAAGGAAGGGAGGTAAATGCAATGAAAAAGGAATTAAGATGTGCTATATAAATGTACCAGCTCACCATGAAGAAATGAAAAATGTAAACATTTTATACTGCAATCATATTAATAAAAATAATTTTAAAGAACTAAATTAGGGGCTAGCCTGATAGCTCAGGAGACTAAATCACCTGCTTAGGCAGAATGCACTGACCAGGATTCAATCCCCAGCATACTGTACCTGCCCTGCCACTGGGGCATGCTGAGACAGCAATTGCGATTGGACATAATTTCAGTGCTTGAGAGGCTGAAAACAGGATAATAATATAAGTCTGATCTACATAGTCAGACCCTGTAGACCTTGTAGACCCTGTCTATCTGTCTGTCTGTCTGTCTGTCTGTCTGTCTGTCTGTCTGTCTGTCTATCTATCTATCTATCTATCTATCTATCTATCTATCTATCTATCTATCTATCTATCATCTATCTATAATTAAATTAGGATTCTTTAGGATCTCTTTTAGCCATGATGCCACTTGACCCAAGTGCCTACTGGACTAGCCTATGGTTGTTGGTAGGCATGCCAAGGAACAATGAGTTATGAGAGGGCTCTAATATATTCAGTCACCAAACAACATGTACATGATGTAGAGAAGAGAAATGAGAAAGATGAAGTCAGAACTATTTTTCAGTATGTTCTTTGAAGACTATGTCATTTAATGGCACCAGAATTACAGAATGAAAAGAATCACTAAATGTCCTTTAAATATTTTAATTGCAGTCCCACTGTAGGAGACCTTTGAGAAAAATGGTTGTATCTTTATTGGTATGGTGAATGATCTTAAAAGCTAAAGACATAATAAAATATTTTCATGGACTACAGTTATGTAGCTAGAGGTAGCAGCTTAGAGCAGAGTAAAAATAGTTTCATAAAGCCGGGCGTGGTGGCGCATGCCTGTAATCCCAGCACTTAGGAGGCTGAGGCAGGAGGATTGTTGTGAGTTCGAGACCAGCCTAAGCTACAAAGTGAGCTTAAGGCCAGCCTGAACTGCATAGTGAGACCCTGTCTCAAAAAGACAAAAAAAAAAAAAAAAAATAGTTTCATATTCCTACCCCCAATCTTATTCTTCCAGAGATAATATCCTAAACGACTTTTGGTAGCTGCTGCCGATCATATCCACTTTACCATACAGAAGAGGAGTGAGATGAGAAAAAGTTTGCAACTCCTGACAAATTACCCTTTCGATCTTCCAGGCCCCACTAGAAAGATAGGTAAGGTCTGGGAGAGTTTTCTCATTGAGTCTGAGATCTTAGAACACTCTTTCACCATTCAGAAGACAGAGGAGCAGAATGAATGTCCTCACCCTCAACAGTACTGTGTACAGATCTAGGCTGGGTAGTTGGCTAAGCAAATGAGTAATCAAGTTAGCCAAACTGAAAGGCAAAGTGAATTGTCTATAAAAGCAATCACTAGAGATACTCACACAAGACAGACAGTAAGTAATGCTTGATGGAAAAAGCATTGGGTCTTTTCTTTAAACTGCTTCTACTACAGAAAGGCTTGGCTTGAGGTTTTTCCTTAGTTCATTAGTTCTCTATTTGAAATAGAAGGGATGAGTATATCTATTTATCTACACACTTTAAACCAAAAAATTTCAAGAAGGGTTGACCTCATACTTATTTGGAGCAATCATATATTTTTAGGGCATTTATTTCATTATAAGACAATTGTCCTTGTCTCCAAAGCACATTGCCTGCCTTTTGAGTACTGGAGACTGAACCTAGAGCCTCCCTATGGAGATAACATTTGAAGCCCTTAAGTATATTTATTTTTATTGCTTGAGGCTCTTTCTCTTTCTTCATCCCTATAGGAAAAGTATAAGAATTGAGTCAATGTAGGCTTCTAAACACTGTGCTTTTATTTATTTATTTTTTTGTTTTCTGTATTGAGTGAAGAAATATAAGAAGTATCTGTCTGTAATTTGCTTTCCCAGGTCATGAGGCAAATTGCTGTGAGTAAGACTGGTAAAGAGCAGTAAAAATTTCATTATGGCTAATCTTAACTAAAATTTCTGAAGCCCTTCCTGTGTATCTCATGTAGGAAAGTGCTTTATATTTAGTTTCCTCATTAATCTACCCAATATACACAAGGAAACATTCTTGTCACCCCTATTCTAGGATGCAGGAACTGATTTTGCTAAGGACAGTTTATAAACCCAGATTGCTCAGCTAGTAGCTGGAACTCACACTCTTCTACACTGAGTTGGGTGAGTGAAGAGCTTCTATTGAATATTAGGCAGTCAGTAGTTATGTAATTCTTTTTCCAGCGCTTTGTCCTCATTAGAGACCACCCTGCAGCCACACTCGCAGTCTCCCCAGAATAGGTCTTTTCCAAATGCAAATCAAGGAATGTCTTTAAAGTCTCTACTTAAAGAGTTGTTCATGGGAGCCCACCACATAGCATCTTTCCAGGATAGAGCTTGAAGTAGGAAGGGCCTGGGTTCTGTTCCCTGCACTCCCTGTCACTTTCGTCGCGCATGGAATCTCAGAATGGAGTGTTCTTATTCAGCCCCTGATTATTCCTGCTCTTTATTTTGGAAAATTACTCATGATTGGAGTGAAAGTTTAAATTGTTTTCTCCTTTATTCTTATAGGATTTGCCTTCTTCAGTGAATTCCAGTATTACATAGGGTTGGACATATATGCTAATTGACCATGTAGCAATTTGCTACTAGTTTGAATAAGTTTTATAGTTTTCTGAAATTGAAATGTATCACTCTTGTTATTGATCTAGTAGATTCAAACATTTTTGCCTAAGGACAAAATGTCCAAAGCGTGGGAGGACTCAAGTTACAGGCTCTGATGATGTCAACTGCCATCTTCCTCACATACAAAGGACAATGCATTACTTTCCAGCTGAGTCAGAAATAAATGCATTAGCCCTACAATATTATTTTCCCAAATTGAGTTTACATGCTCCAGAGGCACAGTTGCAACTTGTAGCCTTTTCAGATGTGTCTATTAATCATCTGGTTGTGCTGCCCACATTTCTGCCACAGTAGGCAATTACTGCATTTCTCCTTAACGAAACAATGTGTTAGATTCTGGTTTCATTTCATTTTTTTCTGCCTTGTTTTCACTTAATTAAAAGTTCTGTCAAGATTATTACCTAATATATATATATATATATATATATATATATATATATATATATATATCTTTTTTTTTTTTAATTTAGACAGAACACAGTGATATTTTCTTCACCTAAATATGTGGCTTTCGACACAAGATGTCATAACTCTCTTCTGAGGGGACATATGTGATATAATGCATTACTAGAAAAATTTAAGATATACAGTGTGACATACAATGTATAAGTATTATAATGCTGTGGATCCCAGAGCATTTGGGAATTGGATACAAAGCAAGATATCGCAAAGAAGGAAATCTCTCCATAAATGAACTGCTAAAAATTATTTTTGCTCATTGTTCAGTCTTTTCATTTCATGATTATTCAGTAAAAGTATCCTAAAGGTTTTTGGATGAAAATTCATAATCAATGGCTATATGTGCACTATTGTGAAAAGTACCATATGAAAATGCTTTGTAATCATTAAATTCTAAGAATAGTTTGGTAGTAAAAGGTAAGAAGTTTAACACGTTGTTATTTTAGAGACAAAAAACAGTCCTGGAGAAGGCAACCTTAAATAGGTAGGGCAGTTAAAGTAGTCACCATAACATAAACAGATGTGAGATTGTTGTATTCATTGCACACAGATTCTGCAAGAGTAGCTGAATCAATGTCCCCAGAGTAGAGCAGAAATGTTTTACTCAGTCCTGAAAAAAAAAAAAATACATAACTATTAACTCAGCTATGGAGAATACTCAAATATCTAAACAGTTTCAACAGTTAATTCTTCAAAACCCTGTATTGAAAATTGCTAGCATTAACCAAATTCTGCCATCTTTTTTAGTCATGCATTTTATCTCCTTTTTCTTGTTTTTAAAACTTCAGTAAACTAATTTTTTTCATTTAGGTCAGCTTTTAGTGATGACCTGCTTTGTGATTTATTTACAGGGTTATCACAAATATCCATGTTTACCATCAAGAAATTAATCATCTAGGCAGATGGAAAACATATAATCTAAACCAGTTCTAACCTTGTGTGCACTTAGGCATAGGCATATATGAAGTTTTCATATATTTTTATCACAGAAATCCCCTTCCTGTCTTCATTCCTCAGTATTTCCTTGTTCCGTAGACAAGGCCTGCACGAGCAGATTCCTTGCTGGCTTCCTGGCTAGATTCATAAGGTTCACCACCTAATTCCCTGCCCATCAACCTGAACAGCCTGCCGCTGCTCACGCATCCCAACCATGCACTCATCTCAGGGTTCTGCATTCACTGGCTTTCTCCTGTGAGCTTATTCTAATAGATATTCTTATGGCTTCATTTACTCACTTCATTCTCATATTTTTCTCATCAATATTTATTTCTTGACACCCAATATATAAGTCTAGGCCCCACTAGAGAGTTTTATTATTCCTCAGAGAGCTGATGACCGCATATAGGATGCTGCTCAAATGACTTTTTTGCCTTTAAAAATTGTGTCTGCATTACAATCAGTACCTTTCACAAACGTGTTATTTTCTGTCGATTAAAACTGGCTTCTAACCTACATTGTTAGAAGGCATTGATTAAAACATCATATTTTATTTTGGTTTATTTGTTTCTGATATTTCTCATATTTTCTTTCATGCAACACACATTTTGGAATGCTTGTTACATTTTACACAACATGGCATATGGATACTTAAGCACTTTCAAAGCTACTATTAAAATATGTGAACTGTTAAGCCAGGCATGGTGGGGCAAAGCCAGGCATGGTGGCACATGCCTGTAATCTCAGCACTTGGGAGGCTGAGGCAGGAGGATTGTTGTGAGTTCGAGACTAGCCTGAGCTACAAAGTGAGTTTGTAGACACTAACAATTGCCGATGATAACTTACACACATTAGAGTTCATAAATGTAAAACGTTATGTTGAGTAGAATCTCAGCAATATACTTTACGACTCTGAGTAATAAAGTAATGGATAGGCAATTCTGAACACATCAGCAGATGCCATAGTAAATAACTGTCACCATTAAACTTTCACTTTCTATAAGCCTTGAGAGAAAAAATATTCCTTACAATGAACTTTCCATGTAAGTATTAGAGCTACTTTGTAGCAATGTTCTAAAATATGAGTTTAAAGTATACTTCAGTGTAGCCTTTCTATCCCTATTATAATTTCTCATTCGCATTAAAATTAGCAATCGTAGTTTCATATCTAAAAGGTAAAGCTTTTAAATCTATTAAATAACTAATGACTTCACATTTTATTTTCTGGCCAGTCATTTGGCCCTGAGGCATTAAGTCATGGCTCAGCCTGTTTTCCACGAAAAAAAGTGATTCATGTGTGGAAACAAGAGAATACTACAGGCATTTTAGGGCATTAATTGCATTCATGAAATAATCATTTTCTTTCCCCTGATAATAAGAACCTATGTTGGTTTTCTTCCCATTAATTTCATAGTTCTCTTCCATTCTAATAACCACCCAGGATTTGTGCATGACCTTAATCACGAGAAGCAGTCTCAGATCACTTTGTCTCATCACAGTGTTGGATAAACATTTCTGATTTAGATTTCAATAGTTCTACATTAGCAGTACTAATATGAGACCGAAATGTCTGATGGAAATTCTACATAGGGATCCCTTAGTAATTATTGGTTTCATTGGTGTTTATGTTATGCTGCAGTTAGCTGGAGGCCAGAAACCAAAGCCCCAGAGAACAAGCCAGGCCCTAGTTGCATGATCTTCACAATTTGTCTTATTAGATATGACATAAAGATGACTTTCAAGCCTCTCAAGTCAGTGATCAAACTGCCTGAAAATCTCACAGAATTTTTTAATCATGGAAATTTCAAGATGAGGCAGCTCCATTAAATTATTTAACCAGGGAGCCGGGGAGATGGCTCAGTGGAATAAGCACTTCCCTGGCAAGTGCAAGGGCCTGAGTTCAATCCCTGGTTCCGCAAAAAAAAAAAAAAAAATTATTTAACCAACCTCTCAATCCTCTCTTACTCTTGAGGGACTGTTCTCTTAGTGCCAGTTTTTATTGTTTTATTTAGACACTAAAATGATGTGGTCATAAGACTTCTTCGCTTCCCCCAAGACAACTTTTTGTGCTCTAATCCATTTCATTGTTGTATGTACATCCTAATTGCTAAATCTTCTACCCTTTAATATTCTGCTGTTTTCTTAGCTTCACCTATTTTCCCAGTCCTTTTGTTGCTAAACCTTCTATATAAACCACATCCAGAATAAATATGGCATTTATTACAATGAGATTCAGTTCATAGGAAGAAAGAAAAGTTTTGAAAGACAAAAGTTTGGTCAACTGAAGTCATAATCAGCTGAGAAATTCTCTTACATTAAATGTCTGTAAAACACTGTTACAAATATTGTTATATTATTATGTATTCTTCGACACATATTAAAATTATGAGCAATCCTTGATTACTGAGATTTATTTGTACCCCCTTTTTGGTGAAGAAAGAGTAGAAAAAATCTTCTACTGAATGTACAGTGTCTTTTTCTTGTATAGTTAACCCACTACCAAATGTGTCTTTACATAGCCCTGACCTGGTGGTATTTTCAGTAGCCGCTAACCTTGCCTCATACAGTCTGTGGATTTAAATTGGCCTGGAAATTTAAAGCAGGTAAGAACCTGCTTTGGTGCACAGCACAAATTAGTTATATATAGAGGCGGTAGTTTTTCATCTTCAGTTGTCTCTGATGCATTAGCAATCATCAAACAAAATAATTGTTTGATTAATTGAGTGCCACTCTATAATTCCAAAAAAAAAGTTGGAACTGTTTGTTGACATTCTGAATGCTTCTAAGTAAATGCAAATTTTTATTTAAAAAAAAGAAAATGAAATACATTTTTCTCAAACTGTGGATTTCCTTGGTCTCCTGTAGGTTGTGGGAGAACAAGGTATTCTTTCTCAGAATCTAAAATCCTCCGGAAGCATGGGCCAACTTTGAATTAACTTTGAAAATAGTTTACAAAAAAAAAAAGATGAGTGAGTGCAACTAGATAAATTATTTTTAAAAAACTAAATTAAGTTTCATATCCTGTCACATGTTCATTAGTAACATTTCTATATGGAGAATAAAAGAATTGTGGTAGCAATATTATTATTTAGCTTGATTCATTATTTTGTATCAAACATTTTGCTAAGTATTTTACATATAATATTTCAGTTATTTCTCAAGATTCTAAATACTGTTATTTCTCTTTTAATCAGATGAGGGAACTGAAGCTTAAAAAAAGATACAAGAAATTCAGCCACCTAGCGAAAATATCTCATAAATTCTGCTTTTAACTGCACTGCTCTGCTTTCTTTTGGTACTTATTTTTAAAAAAAGTTACTAAATGTGTAGATGTTGAAGAAACTAAACTATTTCCTTAATTACTATGTGATTGCATAAGTGAAATTTCAAAATGTTTGAAAATATTAATTATGACAAAATACAGCTATGCATTTGACGTTTTTTCTCTTGTGTTAGAATCCAGAAGTCTGCTGAACATAATAGAAATCCTATAGCCCAGATGCCTTGTAAATCTTCTTGAAAAACTCTCCTGCTGTTCTTAGTGTAAACACTGACTGTCAGGCAACCTTTGCAGAATCAAGCTCCGGAGGCAGCCACTGTGCCAAGCACCCAAGAGTGAGCTTCTGGTCTGAGCAGTGACTGGAACGCCCCAGAATTCTGGTCTGGCTGTGCAGCGAGGCTAAGCTTATGAAACTTCTTAATAATCTTTGGTTGAAATTTTCAAAACTGAATTTGGATAAAATATTTAGTGAATGCCTATAGATCCATCCTTGGATTCAACCAATATCAGTAAAAATGTTTATTATTGGAGCACTTAGTCAAATTCTTAGTATCATGACTTTACACTACTAAATTATTTTCTTTTTCAAATAGTAGCATTTTCTTTTGTAAACACAATGTCATTGTCATAATCTAGTTAAATTAAGCACATCTAATTCTGGATTCATGTTTAAATTTCCCATGTTATCTAAACATTATTTCTTTTCATTGGTAGATTCAAATCAGAAAACAATGAATGTGTACCTTGGATTTTGGTACTAGTCTTTAATTTTTAAAATTATTATTGTAAATAATTTCAGAAGTATTAGTAGTCAGCTTTCTCTAGCACTAACATCTTACAGAATTATTGAACAATAACCCAAATCTATAATAGATTAAGTAATATTAATCTATAATAGACTAATGTAAAATAGATTAAAAATGAGGTATCACTAAAATATTTTTTCTAACTCAAATAATTGCTTTTGGGTTAAATCTGCAGATATTTACAAATGAACCTGAACAGATTTTCATATACCCTTAGCCCAGAGATATGGAATGTATATCTTACACACATGATCACTGACACTTTTGATATGTGAAATTTAAACTACAATGCTAAAGTAGTTTTAGTTTCAAGGAAGTAATTTTCTTGGCATGTAAATTTCTAAGAAATTAACATTGGTCCCAATAGTATTAATAAATTCAATGGTGAAATTCAGATTTCACCAGTTATATCACTACTGTCTTTTCTTCAAAGGTCCAATCCACAATGATTTGTTGCATTAACTGTGTACCTTTCCCCTCCAAATTATTCAGTTCATCAAAACAGCAAATAATTACTGAATAAGATGATCTCCATTCTCTACTTATCTTGCTATTTCTTAGTGTGATCAAATATGTACCTCTACTCAAATTTGTCCTAAAAACTGAAAGAGACCAAATGATTTCATTTCACTAAAACTCATTCTTGACACAAATATTTCAACAGTGAGCTCTATTGCATCAGGAAACTCTGCTTTGTGCTTTTTGTTTTGTTAAGAGAGGGCCTGTCTATGCAGATCAGGCTGGCCTTGAGCTCTCTGCAGCCTATGCTTGCCTCTCACATTCCTCCTTCCTCAGCCTACCAAGTGCTGGGATTACAGATGTGCACCAGCTTATGGTTTGGAAACAGATTTTTGTCCCATTTCAGTGCTGTGTAAAGATTGGAAAATGCAAGTAGATGAAGCCCAGATGTAGTTTTAATTTTTCTATCAGCTGTTTTACTATGGTCGTAACATCTACTGATAATCATGATCTGAATCATTTATTTCATTTGGGGTTCAAAATGGAATTATTCACTTTGTCATTTCTTTTAAAACGTAACTAGCTAGGTCTGGGAAGATAATTCAACTGCATAAGTGCCTGTCTGGCAATCACAAGTTCCCAAGTTCAATACCCAGTACTGCATGCAGTGCCAGTTCCAGAACCCCAGGCCCATTGTGCCGGTTCCAGAAATGGGTGTGCTAGCACACACTTTATAATCCCAGAAGTAAAGAGGCTGAGACAGGAGTATTACTATTAGTCTGAACTGCATAGTAAGACCCTGTATTTATAAAAAAGACTTGATATCTAGAAAACTCTTTAAAGAAAAATTTGCCAACCATAGAATTACTTACCTTGAAATTTAATTTTCACTTTTTGTCTTTTTAGGTATCAGGGATTAAACTCAGGACCTTGTGCTGGCCAGGCAGGCACTTATGCTGCTGAGCTATCTCCCTGCTCCCAAATTTTACTTTTTTTTAATTAATTCTATTGAGATACAAACAGCAATGAGACAGTTTCAAAGCCAATTAATAGGACAGTTTCAATAATTAGTACATTGTATATTGTTGTCTTCATAGTGGTTATTCATAGTACAAGATGCATACATGCTATCCTGTCCAAACACTATTAGTACAAATCTTTCTATTAGTTGAATTAAGAGAAGGTAGGTGTATAACTATCCTATTTTCTATATACAGATATAAAATGGTCCTTCATTTATATCCCCTTTTTTGTTTAGTTGTCAGAAATGGGTATTCCATTGTCATTTAAATATAGTACGTGCATGAATTCAGCAAAATAATCCAATATACTCCAATAGTCCATAATAATAGTGGGTTATTTGTAGGACTGGTAATATCAGAAGTTGCTGACTTGAGTCTTCTACAGCTCAGCCTATCAATATGGTTTTACGTTTTTTTTTTTTTTTTCATACCTCATTTTTATAGTTTTCTGCTGGATTGTTAAGACCAAGATAAAGCAAGACCTATATAACAAGAAATTTAATTTCTGCATCTGACAAAGTCAGTCAAATCCCCTCAAGATGTATCCTGAAACCCTGTACTACAGTTTGTAGATCCTTTGTCAGTGTCAGCCAAGTGGATGAGTCATAGCTATTGCTTGACCAATTTTGTCTCCTAAGTTTTACTTTTTAATTCCCAACTTTCAGAGAAAGAAGTTGGCATCCTACCAACCTTCACTGTAAATTCAAGATTCAATTTGATATATATATATATATAATCAAACTGACCTCCTGAATTTTATACACTGATTTTTCTGTTAACTGCACTCAATATTATTTTTTAGGCTCAACCTCCCCCTTCCCTTTCTATATTAACCAATCAAGCTAGTTACTGTGCTCTTTGCACACAACACCATTAGACACAGGACAAGGCTCATCTTGTGCATTTCTTGCCCCAGATATTTAATGATCCAAGTTTTCAACAATCTAAGCTCCTTTTTCTTTTGTTTTTGCAAAAATTGTATTGACAGATCAGAGCCTGAAGTACCAGTGTGGCATACACTAGAAGAATTAAATCAAAGAAAATCTCCCATTTTTTATCATGAAGAGATAGATATCTTTTCATTTGCCTTTACTTCAAAATGAAAACATGGATACTGTTGCTTTGCACTATACTATTTTCTTGAGAAGTTTCTTAAATAGTAGACTGTTAGAAAATAATTGACCACAAAGATTTAAAGGTTTAGAATATTATTTATTTTCTCTGCATCCTTTCCAATCTAGACTATCTACAATCATTTTCTATATATTAGTTAAAAAAATGTTACTAGTTATAGCTTACACACTACTTAGGAAACCTTATTTTAAATAAAACCACCTCGCTCAAAAGCTTATATTGATTAAATGGAAGTTCTAGTGCCAAGACCTTTCCCAAAAAGTAACAAAAATGTATACATTTTCAAAGAAACCAGTGTGCACCTCTCAGACAGTACTGCTGTACCAAAGAATGCAGTGACATTTCTCTCTGGTTTCTGGGTTTACAGAGGTTGAGCATACCACTGTTACAATTCACAACTTACAGTACACTCATTAAACTGAATGATGTTCTCCATAAAATAGACTAAAAATGAGGTAGAAGTAAGAAATATTTTTTCTAACTCAAATAATTACTTTTGGGTTACATCTTCAGATATTTACAAATGAACCTGAACAGATTTTCATATACCCTTAGCGCAGAGATATGGGCTATACATCTTACATACATAATCACTGAACTTTTGATAGATGAAACTAAACTACAATGCTAAAGAAGTAAAGATTAAAGCTTTTACTTCTGACCTTTGTGCTTCTTATTTATCTGGGAGCATTGGGACACTTCTGCTGGCTCTCACTAACCCAGGGTTACATTTACATGCATTTTGTTCATTTTCTCTCACTGACAAAATGAAATAATAGTGTTGCATACACTAGAAGAATTAAATCAAAACAAATCTTCCATTTTTTTTTATCTTGAAAAGATATCTTTCCATTTGCCTTTACTTCATTGATAAAATGAACTGAAATGAATTTAACCAGGGTATTCTGAATATTTTACTGTCATAATGGAACCTATATTATGTTGGAAGGAGAGAAGTATTCAATTACAAAAGATTCTAATTGCTCCAAGTAAATTAATTATTTAGTACAAAATTATATTTATATATATAAATATATATATATATATTAAAGTTGTTCTAACTAGTAAAATGAAATATATTTTTAAAGTGTCAGCAAATGATGGCACAGTACACAAGAATGTTGCATAAAATACTGGCATACCTCTGGGCTAAAGAGCCTGCTTAGGCAGGTGCAGGGACTGGGGTTGAATTCCACACATACCATGCCAGCCTCCCCCCACACCAGGGCGCTGAGATAGCAATTTAGCAATTGAGACTGTGGTGAAGCATGCCTATAATCCTAGCGATTGGGAGGCTGAAAATAGGAGGATGCTATGTGTCTGATCTCTGTGGTGAGACCCTTTAGACCCTGGACTAAATACATTTAAAAAAATCTGGCATAGGAGATAAATTTTCTGATACTGGAATTACAAATCATTTTCAACTTAAGTAGTATGTAGTAGTATGTGAATAACAGAATCTATGTGCAAAATTGGGCATTTGATAATTTGTTAAAATATTAACATTAAAGTATAATTCTTATAAATTAATCATATACAAATATAGAATGGATTACTCAATATGCTATTAATATATGATATTTTCATAACAAAGAATATTACTGTTATGAAGTATAGATCATGATATCCATTTTATTTCTCTTTTTTTTTCTTTTGTGGTACAGAGATTCAGATGCAAGAGCTTCACAAACTACATAGCCCTCTAGAGATATCCCCTTTTGTACTCCTGGGATCTTTACAGATAGTTCTAATACTTTTTATCGCAAGTAATATTTTTTTGAGGAACCAGGGATTGAACCTGGCCCTTGCACTTGCCAGGGAAATGCTTACTCTACTGAGCTATCTCCCGAGCTCTCCAAATGGGGTCTTTTATTTTGTGGAACCAGATATTGAACTTAGGTCCCTGTGCTTTCCAGGGAAGTGTTTATTCACTGAGCCATCTCACTGACCCCTCATAAAGTAATATTAATAAGACACTAACTAAGTATGGTGTATAAAGTCAAGCACATGCATCATTGAGGTTGCATTTAAGCCTTTACTACTGTAAATTAGTTTTTCATTTGAATAGCAATGACTGGAAAAAGACAATGGCAAAAGAGACAGCAGTTAGTATTGAAAATGAATGAAAACATAGAAAGGTGTTTAAGAAAAAAGAAAACAAGGGCTAGTGTAAAGAGGACTGAGGTACTATGGTAATTTGTATACATCCTTTCTCTAACATCTTATCAATGACCAAAGTCCAGGAATAGCTCATAGTGTATTTATTTGATCTCTTATCTTCACAGATAACAAATATTTTCCATCCATCTACCATGTAGCAAACACAAATATTCTAATGTCTATATATCTTCTATAACTTTCTCTCTCTTACCTATCTGATGTCATGAATCCTTGAGTACACTGATCCCTGACCTTTCATCGCCCTCTTCAATTACATAATTTATGGAATGTAAGCTAAGTTAATATATTCTGCCTCTTAGGTAGTATCCTCAATCTCCCCCACTCTGCTCTGTTTCAATTAGCTTATTTTTCTGTTATCAAAATATTTACCTGTACATTCTTGTATGTGTAAGTTAATGTCTTATGGGTTTTGTGTAATATTGCTTATATTTATTTAATAGAGAGCAGTGAGGGGTCTTATGCGTTTATTCATCACTATGCTTAGCACTTTGCAGTTTTTGAAATAAAGGAATTATTCATAATGGTTGTCTGACTGAATGACTGTATGAAGAATTTTCACTTTCTTGAAGTAAAACCTATTGTTGCATTTAGTTACAAAGACTGCAGCTGTAAGAAGGTTACCATGATTCTAAGAATATATCATTGTAACATTATTTTATAATATTTATTCATCGTGCAGACATACCAGTATACTTAGTTATTAAATATCAGCTCCTAATTTCAATAGACTTAAGTATAAGTTATGTTATATATAAAAGTCCTACTATTTTAAATTTTAGTATTTTCAATATAATTTAAGTTAGATGTTCACTTAGGTGCTATACTGAAATAAAACTCATGAGAGATATTTCAGAAGGTCAGGTGTATCTCTTACCTGCAATGGTATTCTTTTTATTAAGTATAAATGCATTTATAAAATGTGAACAAAAAGCATATATTTTTAAGCCACATTATATAGCCTTTCACAGATGAAAAACAGAAAGTGGAATCCAATTATAAGTAAAGGATGTAGAAGATGCAATATGGACACATCTGAGAGTAGACAAGGAATAATGCCTAACAAAAACATGTGATATGAGTTGCTTGCTATTCAGCTATCAAGTAAGATAAACTTGTGGGTTTTGTAGATAACTGGATGCAACTGGGGACCGTACTAAGGAGTGAAATAAATCAGACTCATATGTATAATCATTATATTGCCTGCCTAGTATAAGCAACTGAAAGGCTAAATAAGATCCAAAATGTACAATAGATATTGTAAAAAGGAAAGAAACTACTCAAAGGGAAAGTACAATTGAGACAGGGGAAAGAAAGAAAATAAAAGAAGAAAGGGAAAAATATAATAAATATATGCAAGATAGCTAAGATAATCGTGCTACTAATTTATATTAGTTCATTGCAAGGAATAGTTAATGCTTATATTATTTGATCAACTTTAAATGCTGATCAAAATATCTGGCAATATGAATAACTACTTTGAAGAATACAGTATGCAATGTAATAATCATTGTCAATTTGCTAACACCTTATTTTGAAATTCTGTATCATTTTTATATTTTTATTCTCTTAGAAATACATACTATACATTTATACTTAAAGAAGGTACAAGGCAAAGCCACTACTGCAAGCTAAGGATCGCAGCATAATCTTCTCCAGAGGAATGTGGTAAAGCAGGAGTGAAAATAATCATGTTCATTGGTTGGTGCCAGTAGCATGACGGAGCATCTCAGGGAAAGCTGTGAAAGAGAAAGAAAACAAACTTAGAAGGGATATCATTACTCTGCAGCTATGTCAAACACTTGAAATCCTTGCTTAAGAATGCTCCCCAAAGTTCAGTCGGTTTAGTGTGGCTTCCTGCTTCTCCGTGACTGGGTCACTTCCTGCTCACTTGACAGATCATCACACGTCCTTTATTTTTAGTAGTTTACGCCTTGTCTCTAACGCCTTGTCTTTAGTTGATTCAAGATTTGTTTTCTGACTTCCATTTTGGGCATTCTGATAAGCAAATCTTGGCTTCAAACAGTCTTGCTGTTTATAAAGAAGCCTACCCTTTCTTAATAATCCTTGTGATTTACCAACATTGCAAATTTTACCCAGTTTCCTTGACATTTCATGACCATAATGCCTTAACTTTGTGTTTCAGTAGGGCCTGGAATAGAATTTATCAAACTTTGCTGAAATACTGTAGTTAAAAATCTACGGTGGGGCTCAAAAATTTTTGTTCACCAGGTGATTCACCTTCAATGCCTAGTACAAGTGTAAATATCTAATGTGCAAGTGAATGCATTAATTACTAACCGAAAATATAAGAAATGGAAAGCAGCAAGATGCAGTTTTGAGGAGCTGGTTACGGGAATGAATACTCAGAGACCCTAGGAATCTTGTAATATTTTTGTTACTTACAACTTATTATAACCAACAACTTTAATAGTACATAAGCACTCCACCAAAAGTGTGGAGCTCAGAAATTTTCAAAAGATCAGTGATACTAAGTTCACCATTTGCTATTTGAAGCAAATTTTTAATAATAATAATTCCTCACTTCCATTTCTTGGTCTCATAGAGTAGCCATATTTCATACTTAGTTAACTTAGAACAGAGTAAACAAGAGGAAGACTAGTTGAAGCTCTTACCTTATTTTGTTATAACATGGTTGGCTCAGTTACTACTCAAGATTTGGGAATTACTTAGTTATTTGTTGAGGGCCAGGTTTGTGCTAGACTCAACTACTGGAAAGGGCACTGGTGAATATTGTCTTAGTTACTCTTTTCGTTACTGAGACAAATTATCTGACACCCAAAATTAAAGCAAGGGTTTATTTTTCTTATAATTTTTGGAGATGGTAGTTCATAGTTGGATGGCTCAAAGGTAGTATGACACAGAAGAGGAGAAACGGTTCATGGAGCATAGAAGAGCACAAAGCAGCAAAGTAGCTAGGAAGTCAGTGGTAAGAGGGAAAGTCAGCCTTCTTTCTGTCCCTTATTTTTCAGTCAGGTTATCTGTACTTAGGGTAGGTGCTCTCTCACTTAGAATAGGGCACCCCTAGAGCCAGGGAGATGGCTCAGTGGAATAAGCGCATCCCTAGCAACTGCAAGGGCCTGAGTTCAATCCCTGGTTCCACCAAAAAAAAAGAGGAACCTTTGCCAGGCATGGTGGTGCATGCCTATAATCCCAGCACTTGGGAGGCTGAGGCAGGAGGATTGTTGTGAGTTCAAGACCAGCCTGAGCTACAAAGTGAGCTTAAGGCTAGCCTGAACTGCATAGTGAGACCCTGTCTCAAAAAGATGAAAAAAAAATAGAATAGGGCACCCCTAATCCTATCCAGAATGAAGCCAGACCAGTGGACCACTTCAGTAATCACACATTCTTTATCTCAGATTCACAAATTCTAGGTCCAGACATCTTTGAAAAACCCCCACATTAGTCTGAATCAGGCTTTGGAGGAACAGCTAGATACCAAACATAACAACTGACAAATATTCTTTCCCAATTTCATATGTGAAAACCATATGAGAACCATTCAGAGAACATAGTATTTCAATCAGTTACGGATGTTTTCCAGAATTGCTAACGTGGGCAATGGACAATTTACAGATTCAAGCATTAAAATAATTCTTTGTATTGATATTTATCTAATCTTTTATGTTCATTAGATTTTATCTTATGAATTTGGGTGCACTGTGGTTTGGTGCACACATATTTTTTTAAAGAGACTACAAAAGAGTAATAAAAATGAGAAATTATATGGAATTTCACTAAAATTTATATTCTTTTTTTTATTTAATTATATAAAGTCAAATATGGTGATGATAGTCATTTGTAATACAGTTCATGAAGTTCTACTGATTTAGTTTAATATGGGAATAACTTTTGATAATTTATTGTGCAGTATCTTTAAAATTTTCTTATAGTCATAACATTAAAACTGATCTTACGTTCAAATACACTAACCACATGAAGATACTTTAAATCACCATTTCTCAGGCATAATAATACAATGAAATTAGGTTACTGAGAATAAACATTTTAATATTCTGACTTTAAAATGCGATGCTATGAGCTGGCTACATTGCCAGTCATGTTATGAATGTTTACAATGGAATTTTAATATCTTTTAGATAGTATTACCTATTGTGTGGTCTTTTAAAATGTGAACTAGAGGGCCAGAAAGATAGCTCAGTGGACTACAAGGTTGCTTAGGTAAGTGCAGGAGCCAGAGTTAGATCCTTGGCATTGCCCTTGGGCATGCTGAGCAGGCGATGGAGTCCAGGAGTGGTGGTGAACACCTGTAATCCCAGTACTAGGGAGACAGAAAACAGGAGGATCACTATGAATCCAAGCTGCATAGTGAAACCTTGCACACACACACACACACACACACACACACACACACACACACACACACACACAATTACATGTGAATCAGGTATATATTACTAAGCAAAGCTTAAAAATCAGTAAACTTTCATATACTTGCAGTTGCTGATGAAGAACAGCTTACAGGCCATGATGGTCTCCAGCTACTGTGTAGTTTCCTGCCCAAGCACAACTCAAAGTGTGTGTCTCATATCCTGTATGTTACTGTTTAGTGGAGGAACCAAGAATTCATTTCCTTTTCTCTTTGGTACAGACTTCTCTTTAAGAAGACTAAGTACCCCTTCCAAACTCTAGTCCTTACTTCTTCCAACTTAATCTACTTATTTTTATTTTGCATTCTGATAACATCATATAAGCATATCTCTTAACTAACTCATACCTTCTCTCATAATCTAAAGCAATCTAATTTATACAGTAAAACATATAGAGTTTTCTTTGGGGATTCTTGATTTTTTGATTTATAATAATTATGTTGTTCTCATACACTGTTTTGACCAAAGAAATGCTTGAAAGGCCCTCTCGTCCCTTCTGACATTCATGTTGATAAAATATGTCACTTTCCTGTGGCTTCATGCTGTAAGACAGAAATTTCCCTTAAGATTTCTGGAAGTGGTATTTTTCCTAAACCGCTCTAATAGATGTTCTACTTAAATAAGCTGCTTCAGGTAATGAAGTGTTTCTTCTCAACAAGTACAAGGAGACGAGTATTCCATTCTGCAGAGGACACCCACTTCTTGAAATGTAATTTATAGCTGACTTTTACTCTAGGAGTATCAAGGTAGTAATATTTGGAGGACAAAGGATAGAGAGGTCAATGCACGTGTTTCATTTTTTTCTTGTTTTCTATTTTAAAGAGGATATCACAATAAAAATTTATAATATTTTATTAAAATTGTCTCTTTAAAGATTTCATTGCCAATTGACCTCTTGTATTTTAGCTCTATCCAATCTATTATATTCTAATCTATTATGTCTTAGTAAGCATTAGTAAACACATTTAATGGTCATGCAATTCATTGTATACATAAGTCATTTCATTTTTAAAGATGAATCTTAATAACTATAAGGATCAGAAATAATATATTTTTGGAAATAATATATTTTCTGTAACTCAAATTTTATTAGCTGCACATGGATCCTGTCAGGTGTCTATTCATGTGCTAAGTTCAGGAACAAGTATTTTTGACTGAATTTCTGTGCTTGAATACTTTCACGTTATTTACCTTCATTTCAAATGGGTGACAAATTTGGCATTTGCATTATACTGATGCTAAAATTAATCCTTGGAAGACAAGCTATCAGACTAAATTCCTTATTCTCAAAAAAAATCACCATGGTATCTTAACTGTTATTATTTGTATTTTAAAATTGCAAAGTGTTTTTTCAATAATACTGGTTTCATTGACAAGAATGCACATACTGTGTTTTAAATAGATGTTAAAAACTTCAAACATCTTGCTGCAATTTTCAGTAAATTTAGCTCTGTCCTTCTTCAGGCAAGGGTCACCCAGGATGTACTCCTATACAACTGACTTTACATAATTCTGGATTTGATGGAAAATAAACTAAAAATGCTCCCTAGTGATATCTTCACTCACCATAACATTTTATTCTGTTACTTGCCTCCTTGGCACATTAGAGGTTTAAAGTAGTTGGCGAGTCCTCAGAATAGGTGCAACAAGAACTGAAATCCCATTATTTTTAAATGCCACTAGAGAAGGAAACAGATGGCTTTTTCCTTTACATGTTCTAATAGTGATCAAACTGTTAATTAGAATAAGAGGTAACACAGGATGTTCCCTAAACCTGTTCAGAGAATTAAATCCATCTGGATAATTTAGACATGATCTCAGTTTTTTTCACCTTAATGCAAGAATACAGATTATGTTTATAGTAGATAGTTATTGGCTGTGCAATGGCACTTCATGTTGCTTCTGTCAACTTCGTGATTAAATCAAATTGCATCACGAAAATTTGAATTAAGAGCAGCACATGTGCAAAAGGAAACTTGTCTATGCCTTAATTTCCCTCTTTGTTTTGACACAAGCTAAAATTTTAATATGTGTTTCCTAACATATGCTAAAGTTAAGTTGGCTTCTCAAATTAAAATTAGAATACATTTCATTAATTACACTACTCAGGCAATAAGTTCTCTTACAAGGGACACAATTGTCTTATGAGAGCTTACCAAAGTAATTTTCTCTACTTCTTTTATCTCTCATAATATTGGAAAAGAAATAGTGAATCACACTTGTATTTAAGTAGACTGTTACTGATTATAAAATGAATGACTTTCATAGAACTACATTTTAAACATCACCACAGGATTGTTTATACCTGTTTGTCCAGAAGAGAACATTGGAAGAGCAACTGCATCAAAATGCACATCACATACTTAATTGCAAACAATGCATTTAATGTGATTAGTTGGCTAAGACCCTGCCAGTGCTCTGTCAGCAGACTGAGAGTAAGACAAAGAGGCTATAATTAATGAAATTAATGCCAGATATAGAAACTTGAGCATTGAGGTGACACTTTGATCTTAATATTTCATTTGTGATTTGCAGAACGCAAAGGTAATTTAGTTGGAAGTCACCGTTCTTAACTTCATGGCACAAAATTAGATGGGAGGGGTTATTTTTCTCATACTCCTGGCCGCTAAGAGTGTTGGCAGGCAAAATGCTGAGCACTGTCAGATGAATGTGATTGGAAAGTTCAAAAAATAAGGATATGATGCAATTTGCTATTTTATCTTCCCTTTCTTAGAAAACATACAAGTAAAATTTCAGAGCATGTCCAAATAATCATTCTAAAAATAAGGAGTTGGTAGTAAGTCTCTCTTATCTTATAGATTCAGTGGGTTGTCAAACCCTGCTAAGCTTTCTTCCTAAGTAACTTTTTGATCTCTCTCCATAGTTACTTGCTTGGGCATTGTCTGGCCCTACCTCTTTGCACCTGGTCTACTTCCTTCATCCTGATCTGACAGATACTTTCCCCATGTAGCAGTCTATATGATCTCTGCAAAATATTATCAGATTGCATCACTGTCTTTGGTGAAACACATGAACTACTCCCTACTGAAATACTAACACATTTTTCAGCTGATAAGTACAATTTCTCTTTTGTGTACAACACCAGCTGTTCCTTATCTCATAGAGGTTTTTCAGCAGTCTAAGGAAAGGGAATATCTTTTAAACATGAAAATAGTTTTATATAAGACAACTGTAGTGTCTGAAAGTAAATAGAACAACAATAATAATTAAAAAATAATGATAACCACTGATATGTATTGAGTAGCCCTTGAAGGAGAATGGAAATCATAAATTATGTTCTTTAAGTCAAGATGAATAATGAAGACTTGATGTTGAAGGTGGTGTGAGTGATTAGACTGCAGAGGGAGAGTGAAAGGCCAGCTTAAGAACTGTGTTCAGGGGCACTGGAATGGAGGAAGTATGTGCTCAGGTGAAATTTTTAAAAATGCATGCAAAGGTGTATGGAATACTTCCAAAGTTCATAAAATAGTTCATTAAGAAAGTTAATATTAAGAAAAGCTCAAAAGTACTGAAACAACACCATCATGATAATGGAAAACCATCCTCAAAGCATATGCAGTCTGCTTCAGGGACATTTGCTTTCATTATATTATGACACTGCAGCAGCAAAAGTCGGAATGGAAAGCATTATAGAATTCTGATTTCAAAGTATGGAAATGATTTGTGCTGGAGTCAGTGAAGCTTGAATTTTATAAACATGTTAAATCCACCTCTATTAAATTAAAGTTTTAAATGTCTACACTATGTTACTCTTGCAAATATCTGTATACATTTCCCTTGATCGAATAGTGATACAGACATGTTTTCACTAAGATTCTTGTATATTGGCACAAAAGTCTTAGCTCTCATAAGGTGTTACTCTATGGCAAGCTCTGCTTTCGGAGTTCATAGGGTACTTTATGTTCTTAAATTAATGTCTGTAGGTACATAAAGACAATGATGTATATTATTTAAGGGAAGAAGTATATTAAATAGAACTTTGTAACACCCTATGAATGAGTAAGAGTTGTCTGAATCAGAGAGAGTGGTCAATGTGAAATAAAGCTATTGGCTTCACATTTCAGAGGGGATTTTAAAGTAAAGAATAGTTACATAATTATATGTTTGTAAATAACTCTCATGGTGGGCTTTGGTTTGAGAAACTAGCTTACAAAAAATAGAAAATATGCTCTCTCCACTGACTTTGTGGGGTAGGTTATAAAACTATGTGTATATTTATTTTAATTACCTTTTTCAAATGATACATAAAAGCAAAAAGTATATATAATTCTGAGATACTATGTTATATTTTGACATACATACTTGTACTACATAATATTTAAACCAGGTTAAACATATTTGTCTCCACAAACATTTATCATTTCCTCTTGATGAAAGCAGTCAAAAGCCTTTCTTCTGTATTCCTAGACTATGTAGTCCATTGACAATTTCTGTAGTTGCCTGTTGTTTAATTGTGCACCAGAACATCTACTCCTGCCCAACTGAAATTTAGCATCCACTGGCAAAGCTCTCTCCATTTCTCCTTTTGTCTCTACTCTCCAGCCTGTGGTGACCACATCTACTCTCAACTTGTATGAAATCAATGATTTAGATTCCACATACGGGTGAGGCCAAGTGGTACATGTGTTCTCTAGTACCACACACTTTGTCGCATATAACAAGATTTTATCCTTTCATAACTAGATATCACTGTATATCACATTTTATTGATCATTTAATACACAATTAGTAAAGTAGTTCTGCTATTGCTAAGTGGTGTGAACTTTGATAAATCATGTGACTTCTTTTACATATTGGTTCATTGTGTGAACTACTTTACAGCTTTCCTTTGAATTATTCTGCAGAGCCCTTCTCTAGGAAGGTATGCTGCATTTCAAGTATTTCCCTAGGCTATAAATGAAGACCTGAAAGCCATGGTGAGAATGGTTAAAAGATGTTAAGTAAAGATGTAGTCAGTTTAACTGTTTTCTTTCCTGCTTTATAATTCTGATTATGTTAATTCGTGAAGCCATAATTTAAGGGTTTTTACTGCAGCTCTATTCACAACAGCCAAGCAATGGAAACAATCTAATTGTGTATTAAATAGGAGAAATGGAGAGAGCTTTGCCAGTGGATGCTAAATTTCAGTTGGGCAGGAGTTATTATATAGGGATTTTAGTTCACAGAAATCTTGGACAGGAAGGGCATAGTCCTTAGATGTTCCCCTAATTTATCCTAGCTTCCTTTACCATCAACATCCAGCATCAGTGTTACACATCTGACATAATAATGAACAGCAATGTATACTTACTGAGTGAAGACCATAGTTTACATCAGAGTTCATGATTTGGTTTGTCCATGGTAAAATCTGACAGATTTACCATGACAGATTTACACAATTTTACCATGGTAAAATCATAAACTTCTGTATCCATTTCAATAGCATGCAGAATAATTTCACTATTCTAAAAGTTTCTAGTGTCCAATCTAGTCTTCTCTTTTTCCATTAGCCCCTGAAAATCATTGATATTTTTATTGTCTCCATAAATAAATTTCCCAGAATATTAAATATTTGATATAATATAGTATGTCACCTTTTAGACTGACATCTTCTAATTAATACCATGTTTTTAGGGATCCTCCATGTCTTTTTGGGAGGCATTAATAACTGGTTTCTTTTACTACTGACTCTATAGTGAAAATATGACAATTTATCCAAAGTAGCTATGCCATTCTTGTGTTATTTTCCCCAGTAATGGATGAAAGTCCTTGTTTCTCTAGCAGCACTTGTTGTTGTCAATACTTTGGATTTTAGCATTGTTAAGTAAGGGTGTCTTTGTATCTTACTGTTGCATTACTTTCAAATTACCTAATGACATGATGTTTAATATTTTTATGATCTTTCTTACTGCGTATCTTTTATGGTGAGGTGTCTGTTCAGAGCATGAATTCATTTTATCTCTGTTTTTTTCACATGAAAAATACTAATTATGCCATAGAAATTCTGAAAACAACAATTATCTATTAAAGTTTTTAGTATAGAACTTTGCATTAAGGTTTTTCATATAGAATCTATGTAGTAAATATTGGATGGTTTATAATGGATTATCTACATTGAGTCATAATCATGCTTTTGAAATAAAACTCATTTCTTTCCACCTTGCCAAATAGCTTATCTTCCCATTTTTTAACATGAAGAATTGCAATATTTTTCCTTTTCCTGTTTGATTTAAAATAGTTTTACTATTTTTGATTCATTCTCTAAATATAAATTTTTACTGTTTGTCTCATTTTCAATTAAACATTTGATTAATAAATATATAGATTAATTACAGCATTTGATAAAATGGATACATCAACATGTTTAAGAGG
>PVKA01023016.1:0-36268 GCA_004027165.1 Ctenomys sociabilis | reverse complement strand
AGGGATTGAACTCAGGTCCTTGCCAGGGAAGCCCTTATTCTACTGAGCCATCTCGCTGGCTCCTCTACTTTCTAACTTCACAGATTTCCTAACTAGGATGCATTCTTTGTTTCTCATGTTGACCAATTTCTAACAGCAACTAGAATGACACGAGAGTGATCTTTAGATAGAATAGTGAAGAATATCGATAGTCACCAAGGGAAGTTGATTCAAAACAAGTGCCCAGCCGGGCGTGGTGGCGCATGCCTGTAATCCCAGCACTTGGGAGGCTGAGGCAGGAGGATTGTTGTGAGTTCGAGACCAGCCTGAGCTACAAAGTGAGCTTAAGGCCAGCCTGAACTGCATAGTGAGACCCTGTCTCAAAAAGACAAAAAAAAAAAAAAAAAAAAAAAAAAAAAAAACCAAAAAAAAAAAAAAAAAAAAAAAAAAAAAAAAAAAAAAAAACAAGTGCCCAGGACTATCACAAAGTGCAGAGGAGGCCCAGTGCAAGACACCCAAAGTAAATAAACCAAGGTATATAATAATCAGGACTCCAGCAACTGAGCACAAGTTAACCAATAACAAATGCTAGAGGGGTTGTGGGGGAAAAGTAACCTTTCCCCATTGTCAGTGAGAGTGTAGGCTGGTAAAACCATTGCAGCGATTACTGGGTAGATTCCTCAGAAAACTAAGATTAGAGGTCCCATTGGACCCAGCTATTCCCCTTCAAATATTTTCCCAAAAGAAATTAGTACATCATACCACAGCAATATATGTTAATAGCAATGCAATTAGTCATAGGTAAATCTTGAAAACAACCCAAATGTCTATCAACCAAGAAATGGATGTTAAAAAAAAAAAATTTCCCTAGAGAATAGATTTTTTAAGAGAACAAAAGAATAGTATAACAAAAAACATTAGAAATGATATAGGGTTGTGAAGATAGCTCAGTGGTCTAAGTGCCTGCCTGGCAAGTTCAACGACCTGGGTTAGATCCCCAGTACTATATGCCATGCCATCTCCGGAACCCTAGATGTACCATGCCCACAATGAAAACTGGGTATGGTGGCACACACACCTATAATCCCAGTGCTGCGGAGGCTGAGACAGGAGAAACACTACGAGTCCGAGGTGCATAGTGAGACCCTATACCAAATAAATTTTTTAAAAATTTCACCAAACAAAATTATGGAAATTCAACAACAGTTGTTGTATAGTGCTGTTTTCCAATGAGTTGTTCAGATTACCAGATATAAGCATGCAAACTGATCAAAAAGTTATAAAAAATTGAAATGAGAGGAAAAATTCAAGTATTAATGGCTCCTTTCAATAGTACAGCAGAAAGCAGCAGTACAATTATCCAAACTATCCTGTGCACATACACATATATTTCTTTTTCCTTCTTTCCTTCTTTATTTTCTTCTTTCCTTCATCCCAGTTGTTCCTTCTCTTGAACAGTTTTTCCCTTTAACACGATCTATTGTGCCTTTCAGATTTCATTTCATCGGTTGGAGAGATAGCTCAGTGGAACAAGTGCTTGCCTGGCAAGCGTAAGGTCCTGAGTTTGATCCCTGGTACCACCAAAAACAAAACAAAACAAAATTCTCGAAGTCATTTCATCCTTCAAGATCTTGCACTAGAGAGACAATATGATGTTTGCACACGAAGGTCTGATTTAGCCCACTTCTGTGTGTGGTCTCCAGTTGCATCCACTTACCTACCAAAGCAACATGTGGCATTTTTATACACTGGAGTACTACTCAGCTACAAAGGTAAACTCAAGGCCTTTACGGGTAAATGGTTGCAACTTGAAGCGACACTCATAAGAGAAATAAATCAGACTCACATATCTAAACATTGCATTATCCACCTAGTGTAAGAAACTGAAAGAGTAAATAAGGTTCAAAAAGGTACAGTAGATATATCAAATTGAAAGAAACTGCTAAGAAGGAAAGAACAACTGAGATTGAAAAAACGAAAGAAGGGGAAAAACTTTAAATAATACACACACACACACACACACACACACAGGATAGCTAAGACAATTATACTACTGAGTTCTATTAGTTCACTGAAAGGAACAGTTAGTGCTTATATTATTTGATCAATTGCGCACACGTGTATCTGGCAATCTGAACAGCTACTTCGCATATAACAATATGAAACATAATAACCATTGCTAATTTCCTATCATCTTATTTTGAAATTCTATATCATTTTATTGAGTTTTTTCTCTCGCTTTAACATAAAAAATGACACATTCCTCTGTTCCAGCAAAGAGTCTGTCCACTTTCCATCTGCCTATACCCAGGTACTACACATTCGATGCCAGGCCATCTTTACATAAGTTTGGGGGTCTCTGCTACCCTCTGTGTGTCGCAGTCCTAAGTAACAGCAGCGAGACCCAAGAGCTCGAAGACTTTCTCTGAAACCCCCTAAATGGTAGCTGTTTTTCTCCATCTTTTCTCCCCAAATTAATTGTCTTTTGTTTACTATACTTTGACCCTTTTTAGTTTAAACATTTATGTTATTGAAATAACACATGATACTCTATAATATATATGGTCATTATGTATCAATTAAAACTTTGAATTTTAAGAAATGTATTTTAATCTTCTGATAAGTAACATTTTTAAACGTTATGTTATGGAATGCTTTACATTCTGGCAAATTGTAGAAGTTTCCAGAATGTACCTAGCCAAAATATCCACTCAGATGAAGAAATACTGATATTAATATAGAGGGAAGAAGCTTCAAACCTGAAAGACATGTGAGTTAAGCTTATGTCCTCTAAAACAGAAGAATGAATTTTAGGAACAACAGAGGTTAAGAGTAAAAATATATTTATTGAGGGAAAGAGAGCTTCTGTCCAAGAGGGAGACAGAAAGGGACCCAAATGGGTTGCCAAGGACCCTGCCTTTTCTGTAGATTTTATAGAGCCAAACATGAGGTGAGGTGGGTCCAGGGTGAGAGGCATGGGAGCCTGTAAATTGGGCGTGACATGGGACAAAGCTATGGCCAACCAGTAAGATTACAATTATAGTTGTTTAGGAATTAAATCAAGACCAAATGGAGAAGGGTCAAATAGCACGTGAACATGAATATAGAACAAGGGCTCTTCCTACAGGGCACTGGGTTAGTGACTCTTCCTGGCCAGGAACACCTTCTTCCTAAGTCTTGCTCAGCAGAGCAGGAGGGTTCAGAGACCTAAATAATGACATTTCTTTATGTCATTAAATTTACAAAGACCAACTCTCCCATTTTGAGTCCCTACCTATTGCTGCTTAAGAAAATATCCCAGAGTCATTAACTTAAAATAACAATACAGCTCTGTTTAGGGGCTGTGCATTGTCGTGCAGCAGACTAAAGCACCTTCTTCACATGGCAGTTCCCCAACATTGAAAAAAAAAAAACATAGACACTGGCAAAACTGGGTGTGGTGGTGCACACCTGCTGGCGAGGCTGACACAGGAGGAGCCTGAGCTGCATAGCAAGACCCTGTATCAACAAAACAAAAAAAAGTCACTGAAACCAGAAAATATCACTTCAACCGTATTCTGTTGATAAAGCAAGAAACTAACTGACATTGCAAAATGGAGCTTTTTAAAAGTTTGATGTTTTCTTTTTCCTTTTCCTATGGAGACAAGTAGTTTCCTGAATCCTACGGCATAAAACAACTTCCTCTACTTCAGTTCAGCCCAAATGAACAGAATGCACAGATGACCGCCCGAGGAGGCCCAGAGGCCAGCTTCTTCACTGAAGAGGGAACTGAAGCGGGTGAAAGCTGATAAAGGAGCTGTGGAGAGCTGTGCTGCCTCTCCTGGCCACTGACCCCTCTGCTTCTTACCATAAAAGATCTTTGCACATCTGAAGATCCTGATCTAGTGGGGGCATTGCAGAGATGCTATCAGAATCTTCAAATGACATAAGGAAAACACCATGACTCCCATGGAATGTTTGATATGCTAAGTTCAGATTCTCTAAGAATCAAGAATGAATTCTAAGAACAATGGAAGTTAAAAGTAGAAAGAAATGTATGGAGAGAAATACAGCTCCTGAGAGGCAGGATGGAACACAAGTGGGTTCCTAAGGACCATTTTACAGGGAAGTTTTACAGAGCAATAGCCACATGGGTATGATGTGGGTTACAACTATGATTTACCAATAATAACACAAGAATAGCATTTAAAGTGATCCAGTGGGGAAACAAGTCTTGTAACAAAGGGACACAGAAAGAGCAAAGATTTTTTTCTTGGAAACGATGAGTCTCAAGGCCTTGATCACACAAGAGGGTAAACTGATGTGTACCTAGGATTCATTAGCTCTAGTGTTTGTCCTCTGAGGAAGTATTCAGGCCTGGTCATCTCATCATTGTCCTGAGGCCAGGTTTCCAACAGATATTTTCTCTGAGCACAGTTAAGATGCATTCCACCTTTGTCCTGACTCTCCTGAGGGCCTAGCTACCTACTGTCTACAATGTTCCTGCCTAGTTTAGCTGTCCATGATAATGTTACCATTAATGGCCATGAGGGCTATTCCCTCTGGTTTGTCTGCTTGTTATGGTTCATGTCTAGTTGTCCCCCCAAAGCCTCACGTAAGTTATGCCGTAAACACAGCTGGAGGAGCAATGAGTGGCTTTAGGGGTGGGGCCAGAGGACCAGGGCAGCCTGAGGGGTGGGACCAGAGAGGCGAGAACTATTATACTGGCTACCTTGTGCCTTCTCATCCTGGACACGGCAGCACCCCAGCCTCTTCTCCAGTGTCTTGAAACCTCCAGTAACTGTGAGTTAAATAAAATTTTCCTTCTCTCATTTTGAGTGTTGATTATTTGTCCCCCAGCAACGAGAGAAGAGTAACAATATGCTCCTCAATGCTGATCAAATCAAAGGAGCCCATATATTTTGGGTAAAAAACTAGCTCCAAGGAGACAGATGAACAAAATTGTCTCAAATCACCATCTCCCCATTCACAGGAGAACACGGGTCTTTTATTGGAAGTAACAGATGGGAGGGGAGCAGAGGCAGACCATGCAGGTCTCCACATCTGCTTTCCTACTGTCAGCCATCCTCAGCTTTCTCTTTTCTTTCTTGTGGAAGTCAAAACAGGATCCTGGCTTCCTGGGGTTTTCATTTACATATTCTGTTACTTTTTTGGAGTAAAGAAGTGGACTGTTCCTATGTGCTCCCCAGGAGGAAGCTTACAGCTCTATTTTACAGTGTGGTTACACTTTGAGAAAATAGGCTCCTCCCTCTCCTTAGAGCTAGCTTTTTGTTTTGTTTTGTTTTTGTTTTGTTTTTCTGAACCGGGGATTGAACTCAGGCCTTTGGGCTTGCAAGGGAAGCACTTATTCTATTGAGCCATTTCCCCAGTCCTTAGAGGTAGCTTTACATAAATGCTTTTTTTTTTATTTTCTTTTGAAAAAAAAAAAAAAAAAAAAACTGTGTGTGTGTGTGTGTGTGTGTGTGTGTGTGTGTGTGTGTTTTCATTTGATTTGCAGGGAGCAGACAAACCTAAGCATTTGAATTTAAGTAAGAGCACCAATGCTAGCCCAAGTTTGAAAGTGTAAATGTATGGCTTTGATTTCTTTTTTCCTTTTTTTGCAAAGCCAGGGATTGCCAAGCAAGCACTTATAACACTGAGCCATCCCTATTGCCCCTTTGATTTCTAATGGAAAGAGGTAGATCAGATCATGGCCATGTTTGTTATCTACCAAAAATCCACTGCCTTTGTGGCAGTAGGTAGTTGATTGTTTCCCTAGTCCACTTCCATTTTCTAGCTATAAAGCAGAACTCCACTGCCCAATCTCCTTGCAGGTAGGTTGAGTCTAATTTCCCAGATTCATGCCACTTCCGGGTACAGCATTACACTCTTATCTGCCTAGTCCTTCCTTCTCACCACAAATAGAGAACATGTAGACCACAAACAGCAGGGTCAAAAAATGAATGGAACTTGGGCCTCTGACATTATTTTTATATAAAGCCACATATTTTTATTGATATTTGACCACAATGAGTAATAAGTTTCTACATGAGTAAGTACTAAGTAATTCAGTCACCAAGATGCAAACACACAAATGTCTAACATACCATAACTCATAGTAGCCTTAAATCCTCAAAGAATGAACTCAAATAACAGAATGCAGGACTCAGAAAAAGCTGCCTCCAGAAATTTTGTTCTTTTGAGGGCTGAGGAGAAAATTTTCCCTTATTTTTAACACATTATCAGACTCTCTTCTACTTACTAGCAAATCTTCTCTGATAGTATCTATTAATGGTTTATCTGAGGCAGGAAGATTATCAATTTGAGCACAGCCCAGGCTCTTAGTGACACAGAGAATCTGACTTTAATTAGTTGATTAAATGGCTGAGGATGTAGCTCTGTACAAAAACTCTTGGATAGTCAATGCAAATGGAGAGAGGGAAAGAAGGAGAGAGAAAGACAGAAACAGATACAGAGACAGAGAGAGAGGCAAACAAAGAAATTTTAGAGTACGGAAGCATCGGGTGTGCAATATATTTCTTCTGACTTAATCCATAGTTAAACTACAGTCCTGGCAGGACAGGGATGTTACTAGGTGCTCAGGAAAATGCCTGGCTCAGTTGTCAGATCCTTTTTTCCTGGTGCTGTCACTACATCTGGCCTGTGGGTAATGCTTTTCTGCTAAAGACTAGGAAGGAGAAAACACCAGAGACAGGCTCCTGTTTTGAAAAGGATGGATTTAATTTTATTTAGATACAGTCAGGCTAATGTCCAAGTGATAAAAAATAAAATCCAAGAAGAACAGCAGGTGGTCTGGAGCAGGGGACCAGTTCAGAGGTTTGGGGTAGGGCTTATACTCTCAAGGAACCTGATATAGGGTCTGACTTTCAAGGATAGTCAGCACAGGTAAGGGGGCGCGGCTGGGCTTTCTGGCACCTGGAAGATGATATGTGCAGTCCTAAATTTCTTTATGGTGGCCAGTTCTGTTTGCTAAAGGCAGAGTGTTGCGTCCAACAGATTCCTGTAGAGGGCAACATGGTTTATCTGAGGCAGGAAGATTATCAATTTGAGCACAAATTGGTCTGTCTTGGATCAGGCCCAAAAAGCACCCCATAGAGACACTTTGATGACAGCGTCCTGCACTCATTTCCTTCCTTCTCACAGTCTTTTCTCTCTCTGCATTTACTGTATGCATACTTCTTTGCCATGTTTATAGAATTCAAATTTTTTTTATTTTAAAGAGAAAGAAATTAGTAACAAGAACAAAGATAAAAACAAAGCAACAGGGGCCAGCCAGATAGCTGAGCAGTGCCTGGTTAGGCAGATAAAGGGAATGGGGTTCCATCTCTGGTATGACATGACAGCCCCACCCCCCAGGGCAGGCTGAACTGGTGATTGAGACTGGGCGTGGTGGCACACACCTGTAATCCCAGCGCTTGGGAGGCTGAAGAAAGGAGGATCACTGTGTCTATTTGTATAGTGAGACCTGGTAGACCCTGCACTAAATACATAAAAAACCAACATAGAACAATAAAAATGTTACAGAATTTCAAAACAAGAATAGAAAATTAACAATGGTTATGACATTACATATTGTTATCAAATTTGTTGCTCAGATTACCAGCTTATAGGCATGTGGGATTGATGAAGTAATTAAATATTAACTCTTCCTTTCATTAAACCTTGATTTTTTTTCCTAGTCCTTTTCACTATTTATTTTTTTAATTTACTTTAAAGAGACGATATAAAAATAATAGATGAGACATTAGAGATGATACATGTTTGAAAGAACAAAATGAGAGGTGTTTAATTGTGGTTGTTCAATTGCACTTCGTGTCCTCAATGAAGTTGCCCAGATTACAGGTATTAGTGCACAGAGTTGGTCAAGGTGAAGAACTTTAAACATTAACTACTGCCTTTGAAAAACTAACAGTAATTAGCATCACGATCATCTCTGCTATGCTGTGTATATGTTCACATGGGTTCTTGTGCCTTCCTTTCTTTCCTTTCTTTTCTCCTTCCCCTCATCTCTAGAACTCCAGTCTTAAAGACAATGCTGCTTCTTAAAGCATGAGTTTCACCTCCAGTTCACAGCTGAAGCCCTTCAGCCTCACAGTGAGAATGAAGCAGGTCCCTGGAAAGTTCACGTTCTGGAGTAAGCATGGCTGCAAGGGTCTGAAAACTGGAAAACTGTCCATTTTTCTGTCTGGCAATGATGCTCATGAGAAAAACCTTCCCAGAGTAGGGCGATCTATCCAATATTTATTTGTTTTTCCATAATCTCGCCATTTATGTGTTCTCAGATTACTAATGAGGCCAGACTGTACTGCCACATTTCACCACAAGTTAGGCAGATGGCTTCCTAATGAAGCTCATGTTGCAAATATGAAAATAAAGGATATATTTCCTATCATTCCAAGTTTTTCCAGGAGAACAAAGATACAGTGATCAAAGGACATAGGAAGACGTCAGTGTTACTGGCCCTACAATAGGATCTTCGCTTACAAACCTGCCTGTGGGGTCGGACTGAAAAATCATTACAAACACAAATATATGGTTGGTTTTTATCCCAAACACATGGAAAAGTCAAAACATAGCTTTAGTCATTAGCGCTTCAGAAATCTTGTATAAGTAGGATTGAAGGAACTGCTACAAATAGAAATTTGCCCTCACTTACAGCTTAGGCTTTACCTAGAACTGAAGCAAAAAGTATATTTCTAGTCAAATTTAAACATAAATGCGGGTAATCATTTTGCAGATGTCTCATTGTAGACGTATTTCTGAAACTTCTAATGTATTTATCCAGATATTAGTGAGAATGCTCAGATGAGAATCTTTTCAAATCTAGGTATTTTGTTCAATATATTGCTTACAAGATAATGTAATAAAACTACATTTGTTCATAATTAAACAAAGGACAAAAAGGAGTAAAAAAAAACAGCAGGTAAACAACACAACAATCATAAGACAACACATTTCAAGTATAATCATCAATGTAAATGGACTCAATTCACCAACTAAGAGAAATAGACTGGCACAGTGGATTAGGAAACAAAAGCCAACAATATGCTGTATACAAGAAACACACTTAACTCAAAAGGACATTCATAGGCTCAAAGCCAAAGGATAGAAAACAATACTACATGTCCTAGCACCTCAGAAAAAAGCAGGAGTACCATTCTGTTCTCAGACAGTCTCAACTTCAAAGCAAGAAAGATCAAATGAAATAAAGAAGGCCACTATACATTGGTTAGGGGAAAAATTCAACAGGAAGAAGTAACATTCATAAATATCTATGCAACAAACACAGGAACACCCAACTATGTAAGACAAATCTTAACAGACATGAAACATCTAATATCCAATACAGAAATCTTAACAGGAGACCTTAACACCCCCTTATCTCAAAAAGATAGGTCAACCAGACAAAAAATTAGCAAGGAATTAGCAGAAATGAACCAAAGATTGGAACACAAAGATGTGGTGGACATACAGAGTGTTCCACCCAACCACAGCTAAATAAACATTTTTTTCAGCTACACACGAGTCATTTTCTAAAAGAGACCAATACTAGTCCATAGGTCATGCTTAAGTGTATGCAAGAAAATAGAAATTATCCCATGCATATTATCTGACAATATTGCAATGAAACTGAAAATAAATGACAAAAGAAACCAGAAAAACTGGGTAAATACATGGAAATTAAACAACACCTTACTCAGCAATCAATAGGTCACAGATTAAATTAAACAAAAAATTCAACAATATCTACAATTCAATGAAAATTCAACCACAACTTATCAGAATGTATGGGATGGGGTGTGATGAAAGCAGTTCTCAAAGAGAAAATCGTAACTATAAACTCACACATTAAGAAAACAGAATGGGAACAAATAAATACTCTAATGTTGCACCTCCAACATCTAGGGAAGGAAGATCAAACCAAAACCAGAGCCCAAACATGGAAAGAAATCATAAGCAGAAATTAATTCAATTGAGATGAAGAAAACAGCTCAAAGAACCAATGAATCAAAAAGCTGATTCTTTGAAAGACTAAATAAAATCAATAAGCCCCTAGCTAAGCTCATCAAAAAGAAGAAAGAAAAGATTCAAATAAGGAATAAGGAATGAAAAAGGTGAAATCACCACAGACCCAGGGGAAATTCAGAAGATTATCAATACCTACTTTGAGAATCTTTCTGCTCACAGAATAGAAGGCACAGAAGAAATAAACAGATTCTTCGAAAGGTACAAATTACCAAAACTGAATTAAGAAGATAGAACAACTCTCAATAAGCCAATAACAGCCAATGAAATACAAAACATAATAAAAGGCCTACCGACAAAGAAAAGTCCAAGTCCTGATGAATTCACAGCTGAATTCTACAAGAAATTTATAGAAGATATAATCCCTATGCTCCTCAAACTCTTCAATGAAATGGAAAAGGTAGCAGCCCTCCCAAAATCATTACTGAACACAAGTATTATACTAATTCCAAAACCAAGGAAAAACACAACAAAAAAGAGAACTACAGGCCAATCTCCCTTATGAACATAGATGCAAAAATCCTCAATAAAATCCTAGCAAACAGAATACAAAAAATCACCAAGAAGATCATACACCATGACCAGGTAGGATTAATCCCAGGGATGCAAGGATGATTCAACATTCACAAACCTATAAATGTAATACACTATATTAATAGACTGAGATCTAAAATCCACATGATCATCTCAATTGATGCAGAAAAAACTTTTGACAAAGCTCAACACACATTCATTTTCAAAGTCCTACAGAAAATTGGAATATAAGTCCTCTACCTCAATTGGCTAAAAGCCATCTATGACAACCCAATGGCTAATATAATTCTAAATGGGAAAAAACTGAAATCTTTTACTCTTAGATCTGGTACAAGACAAGGAAGTCCTCTATCACTCCCCCTATTCAATATAGATTTGGAATCCTCAGCTATAGCCATTAGACAAGAGGGAGAAATAAAAGGAATAAGTATAGGTAAAGAAGAAGTTAAACTATCATTATTTGCAGATGACATGATACTTTACTTGGAAGACCCAAAACACTCCACCAAGAAGCTGATAGACTTGATACACAAATTCAGTAGCATAGCAGGATATAAAGTTAATACTCAAAAGTCAATAGCATTCCTCTACACAGATAACAAACTGAGAGGGAAACTATAGAAACAATACCTTCTACAATAGCACTGCAGAAAATGAAATACCTTGGAATTCACTTAAACAAGGAAGTCAATGATCTTTTCACAGAAAATTACAGTACCCTAAGAAAAGAGATTGTAGAGGATTTCAGAAAATGGAAAGATAGTACCCTAAGAAAAGAGATTGTTGAGGATTTCAGAAAATGGAAAGATAGTCCCTGCTCCTGGATAGGAAGAACCAACATCATGAAGATGGCCATACTCCCAAAATTGTTGTACAGATTTAATGCAATCCCTATCAAACTGCCACCAACATACCTCCCACACCTAAAGAAATAGTTCCTGAAATTTATTTGGAACAAGAAAAGACCTAGAATAGCAAAGGCAATCCTGGCCAACAAAGACAAGGCAGGAGGCATCACAATTCCTGACTTGAAGTTATACTACAAAGTGACTGTGATAAAATCAACATGGTATTGGCAGCGAAATAGACCTGAGGATCAATGGAATAGATTAGAAGATGCAGAGGCCTCTATGGACACACTCAGCCACCTCATCTTCAACAAAGGGGCCAAACATGCTCACTGGAAACAAGATGGCCTCTTCAACAAATGGTGCTGGAAAAACTGGCTCTACACAAGCCAAAAACTAGTAATTGGCCCAGGTCTATCACCATGCACTAAGCTAAAGTCAAAATGGATTAAAAATCTAAACATTAAACCAGAAACACTCAACCACCAGAAAGAGAAAGTAGGATAAACTCTTGAAGACATAGGGATAGGCAAAGAGTTCATGAACAAACATGTATTCGCACGGGAAATAAATTAAAAGAATTAACAACTGGGACCACCTTTTATTGAGAATTTTTGCACATCAAAAGAAATTATCAACAAAGCAAAAAAATGCCCACAAATTTTGAAAAAATCCTAACTCATAAGCACTCAGACAAGGGTCTGCTCTCTACAACTTATAAAGAACTAAAAAATATTAGCACCTCTAAATTTAAAGACCCAATCTAGAAATGGGCATCTGAGATGAACACACACTTCTTAGAAGACAAAATTAAAGAAGCAAATAAATATATGAAAAAATGCTCCACATCACTAGCCATCCATGAAATGCAAACTAAAACAGCACTGGGATACCATCTCACCACAGAAAAAATGGCTATCATAAAAAGTCAACCAACAACAAATTTGGCAGAGGTTTTGTGGAAAAGGGGACCCTTCTCTACTGCTAATGGGAATGTAGACTGACACAACCATTATGGAAATCAGTGTGGAGACTCCTTAAAAAACTAGGCCTGGAAATATCTTTCAAGCCATCTATCTCCCTACTGGGAATTTTCACAGAGGAAATGAAAACACCATATCATAGTGATATATGTGTACCTATGTTTACAGCAGCATAATTTGTGATAGCCAAATCTTGGAAACAACTAAGATGCCCGTGTCATGAGGAATGGTTGAAGAAGATGTGATATTTTTGTACAATGGAATATTACTCAGCCAAAAACAATGATAAACTTGAAGCATTTATATTAAAGTGGATGACACTTGAACATATACTCCTAAGTGAAATAAACCAGACACACATGTGCAAATATTATATAGTCTCCCTAGTATAAGAAATCAACAGAAGAAATACAAATAGAACATTATAACAACAACTAAAAAGAATTTAGCCAGACAATTAGGGTAAACTGAATTGCATCAGTTTCTCTTCTGGATAGTTAACAACCTCAGTTTGCAGATCAAAAATTGGAGAAATGGAAGGGCTGCAAGGTCAGCCAACATTTTGGCCCTAGCCTTTCAAGGTCAGTGAAGATTCAGGATATAGGAGAACCTATAATGTAACATCATGGAACTTAGTTGTGCCCCAAATTTTCTGATCAAGGAGATTATGGAGCCCCACAGCAACGTATATGGTGTGCCTAAGGAGAGTCACATGGAGAGAAAACTTTCTCTCAGGCTTTCACAGAGAGCAAACTGGTCAAGCAATGGCCATGACTCATCCACATGGATGACACTGACAACAGTTCTACAGAGTGAGGTACAGGGTTACAGGTCAGGGGACTTGACTGACCTCATCAGATACACAAGTTATGTGTTTTGTTATATAGGTCTTGCTTTATCTCAGTCTTAACCATCCAGGATAAAAGTATAAAAATGAGGTATATAAAATAAGGTCATAATAATAAGCTGAACTATAAATGGCTCTAGTTAACTTCTTCAGATAATGCACTACTGTTGTGAACTGCTGGACTGTGTTGGTGTGTTTCACTGACTTCAAGCACCTATAATAAATGAATGACAATAGAATACCCATCTTTGAGAGGACTAAACAAAAAAATAGGGAGGGATCAAAGGAAGAACCATTCTGTGTTTGTATAAACAGTACAGTTAGGATAAATACACAGTACTTTTGTAATTCTATGAGAAGAAAGATTTGCACTAATAGTGTTTGGACAGGATATCCTGTCTGCTTCTTGTACTGTGGATAACCACTAGGAAGATAACAACGTAAAAAGTATTAATTATTAAAACTGTACTATAATTCAGCTTTTAAAAGATAGTATACAACTACATTCTCTTAATTCATTGAATAGATGCATCTGCTCTAATAGCGTTCGTAAATAGAATATCATGTCTGCACCTTGTACAACAAAAAGCCACTATGAAGACAATATGCAATGTATTAATTATTGAATCTGTCCTACTAATTTGATTTGAAACTGTCTCACTGCTATTTGTTCTTCAATAAAATGAAAAACAAAAGTTGTGGTTGTGTGATCTGTGTGCTAGTTATTCTGTTATAGTGTGCTGTTGACCTGTGATTCATTGTTAAATTTTGTGTTTGGAATGAAGCTGCAAAGTTATGGCAAAGTACTGTACTGTGAGAAAGTGTGGCGATATTTAAGACATTTGTGGCTTAACATTTGTGAAAACTTCCAGCTTGATAATGATGGTATTAACTACCTCTTTAACCCCATCTATCAGCCACTGGCAACTTCCACTAAGCTGGCTTCAATAGTATGTGTTGCTTCTTTTGGTATTTAAGCCTCTAACCATACTCTAGACCAAAGTGAATCCTGATTTCTGTGTCCTTATTACAGCGTTTTATCTAGGGTTTTTAAAGTATACTGTGTAGTATTTAGATTTAATCTAATTACACATTGTGATTCATGTTGTTTACAAGTGAAAGTTTTAAAAACCAGTTGACCTGTCTATTTTTAAAGGACAAAAGGAGTTGATGTTTCGAATGGCACTTCACTCATATTCAGTAATCTCAATAGACTAAAGTGCTATTTGTCCTTCTGCAGATGTGGCTTTTATATTCTCATTTTATGCGTGTTGTCTTACTCTGTTCATTATAGACATTTTGAGGCTTAAAAAGTATGATTAAAAAATAAACATATAACACTGACATTTAAAAAAACTACATTTGTTCATTCATTCATTTACTTATGTAACCTCGATTGTGGGATCATTAAACATATATTCTGCACAAGACAAAGTGGTTTGTGCTGTGAAAGTCAAACGAATATACAATTGGTCTGCTTTCTTAAGAAATCACAGATTTTATAGACCTGTAACCAATTTGATACACTTTGATACAAGGAAAGAATTTCTGTTGCTGATCACTCCGGTGGTCGCAATAGAAATGAAGGAGTAGAACAGAAGAAAGAAGAGCCCAAGCACATGTCCCGAGACATGTTACTCAGAAAAGTTTGCTGCACGGTAGCACAACTAGAAACAATGGAAAGGAGAAGTCACCCCTTTTCCTCCATTTAACAAAACAGCACTCTATGTTACCCTTGCTTTTACTGTCCTGGGAGAGCAGGAAATGAAATACCAAAAGCTCAGGAGATACCAGCGCCCTACACAGACTGCGGAGTCACCACGGAGATTCCATAGGAAGCACCTAAAGAAGACGTGTCTGAACCTTAAAAATTGTTTGTTGTTGTTGTTTTTTGGATTTTTGTTGGGTTCGTTTTTTTGTTTTGTTTTGTTTTGTTCTTACGGAACCAGGGCTTGAACTCCGGCTCTTGTGCTTGCCAGGGAAGCACTTATTCTACTGACCTATCTCCCCAGTCCCTCAACTTTTATTTCAACTTTTTTTGAAGGGGAGGCTGAACCAGGGA
This sequence comes from Ctenomys sociabilis, assembly GCA_004027165.1. NCBI lineage: Eukaryota > Metazoa > Chordata > Mammalia > Rodentia > Ctenomyidae > Ctenomys > Ctenomys sociabilis. The sequence goes on along the minus strand of PVKA01023016.1, from coordinate 20,989 downwards.
TTGAACTTGGGCCCCTGAGCTATCTCCCTTGCCCCTCAACTTCTTTTTGATACCAAGAATTGAATTCATGATCCTGAGCATGTCAGAGAAGTACTGTGCCACTGAGCTATCTCTCTAGTCCCTTCCCCAACTTTTCCTTTTCTGTATTTAGGACAGGGCCTACAGGGTCTCAGTACATAGGTCAGACTGCTAGTGATTTCCCTGTTTTCAGCCTCTGAAGAGCTGGGGTTACAAGCGTGCACCACGCAGTCTCATCACCTCTCAGCATGCCCCAGGGTGGGGCCAGCACAGCACTCTGGGATTGAGCTGTGGCCCCAGTGCCTGCAGGCACTTTAGCCCACTGATCTAGCAGGCCAGCTCTTCCAAACTAATTTTAGATGAGCAGCCCTGGGGCCTTAGTTTCGTTTAATTATCATGGCAAAAAAAGCAAATTTCCTAATGAGCACTGTTCATAACATACAGCTTTAGCTGAGACCCTCATAACAAAAAAACACACAAATACACAACCATCTTTATTTTAACTTATGAATACATTAGTTTGACCTCAGGATTGTCACATACGTTCATACTTACAATGGAAAACCCAAGCATGACCTCTGCAAGGACATATACTTCTATGCACTTATAATCTATTTACTGAAAACTCCTGTCTCCTTAAGAATGACAGTAACAAAAAGATCCAACTACCTTAAGCAATGGCAACTCAGCTTCATGGGCCTCTGGTAAATCTTTATTTTCCTCTCATTTTTTAAAAAATGCATCTGGTTGTTGTAGGGTCTCACTATGCAGGATCACTTCTGGTGATTCTGCTGCTTTCAGCTTCCCCAGCACTGAGTTTACAGATGTGGGCCATGGCAGCCCTGGGGATGGAGCTAGTGTAGCATACGGTGCCAGTGATTGAACCTTGCTCTCTAAAATCCCCTAAGCAGGGGCTTTAAGTCCACTGAACTATCTCCCTGGCCTTCCTTCCATTCTTTAAAAAAAAATTCTATTTCCTCCTGTGTCTTCTTCCATTTAAACATTTTCTCCCTATTTCTCAATTACCTATAAAATGTCTAATTTAACAATACTTTGGAGATGGGGAGATGGTTCAGTGGAATAAGTGCTTCCCTGGCAAGTGTGAGGGCCTGAGTTCAATCCCTAGTTCCACCAAAAAAAAAAAAAAAAATACTTTGGAGGCTGAGAAAGGAAGGCACTGAGTTCAAGGCCAGCCTAAACTGGACAGGGAGACTGAGACCATGTCTCAAAAAGACAAATAAAAACCCCAAGCCAAAAAACTCACAATTATAAAGTCCCTGTCTAAAAAAACAAGACCAAGAAACAAATGCAGACAGACAGTACTACTGGAAAGCAAATTCCAAGAAATCCACTATCACTTTACCTCCTCTCCCTAATTCAATAAAACCAGATCATCCATCATAATTCCAGTTTATGATTACTTTTCCTGTGTAAAAAAGTTCTCTAGATTCTTCAACCTGTAGAAAAATCATTCATCAAGTAAGAGACTAAAGCATTTTTTTTTTCTTAAATGAGACTAAGTTACATAGAGACTGTGAGGTCAAGGACTGTTTCCTGCATGATTTATCTCCTCAGTCACTGCCCAAAGGACTCTGAGAAGTTGAAGGAATATGCAGGTGCAGGCACGAGGCCCCGCTTCTTCTCCAACCCTGTGGAAAGGGATTGTACATCACAGGGCAGAGCCCTATGCTCCCCTAGTCCACCTGGACAGAGCCCGGGGAGAGTGACCTCCTGGGGTATCCACGTTGGGATCCAGGGAATCCACGTTGGGTTAATTTTATTTTAGGGAAGGGTCTACAGGCTGTTCAAGGTCTCACTAGTAGATAGGACTCATAGTGATCCACCTGTTTACAGCTTCCCAAGAGCTGGAATTACAGGCCCAAGCCTATTCGCCCAGTCTCAATTGCTGTCTCAGTGTGCCCTCAGGGTGGGGCTGACACTGCAGGCCTGAGAATTAAACCTCCAGCCCCTGCACCTGCTTTCAGGGGCTTTAATCAGCTGAGCTATTTCGACCCTTAAATTCTGAACCCCTAAGTTATCAGCCACTTTTTCCTGCAGCTGTTGCTACATCTGGCTTGTGTGATGCTTTTCTGTCACCTTGACACTTTTTTGGTTTGTGTTATATCTTTGATGGTACAAGCTGGAGCTACCCAATATTACTGTCAATGTTCTTTTCTTGTTATATGCAAGAACCTAGATTAGTATTGGCCCATTCAAATGTCACCTAAGTACTCCTAATAGCAATTTGCTAAGCCGCCCAGCTCTTGGTGATGGTGGATGAGATAAGGAATGTGCATGCATTTTGGATGTGCATGAGGGGTCCAGTATATGTGTCTCAGGTCCCTTTGATGCAGGATAGACACAAGAGTGAAAAAATGCATGCGATATTTTGTGAGCCGTGAGTTTCCTGCCACATTCTGCAAGAGAGAAACTCCAAAGAGTCCCAGAATTTTAATTCACAATTTGGATAGCCATATAATTATGAAGAAATGATTTTAGTGAGGTGATTTGCCTGGTCGAAAAGATTTGCAGACCACTGATACAAACAAACATTTTATGTTGAGCCTGCAAAGACGTTTTCAGAAGAGATCAGAATTTCAGTTGCTAGCTGAGAGTGGAAGACCCGCTCCCACTGCTGTGGTGGCATGGTTCAGTCCAAGGTCTTGAAGGGAGCAAAAGGTAGGGGAAGGGCAAATATGTTCTTTTTGCTTCAGCTAGAACATTTATCTTCTGTCCTTGATATCGTTGTTCCTGGTCTTGGGCCCTTTCACACAGACTTGGACTTACGCGTGGACTCATGCTCCAGGCTGGTCTCTGTGGTGTTCATTCCCTTGGTCTTCCAAAAGGACTCCATGTTTGGCTTCTCTGGGCCTCCAGCTTACAGACAGAAGATCATGAGTCAGGAGTGCTCAGGGCCTCCACATGTGAGTAAATCTTTCATTTAAAAATCTGTTAGGAAAAGCATTGAAAGGAAAAAGGAGTCGAAGAGCAAATGGAATCAAGCTTTTGCAATGGGGAGAGAAAGCTGGAGGAAGGGACAAAAAAAGATGAATTAAAACATGTTATGTACATGTACAAATGCACAAAGATAAACAGGATCATTATGTACTGCAAACAAATATCAATAAAAATAACCCCAAAAGTCTCCTGCCCCTGGAAAATACTGAGACAGTATGTTTTACTGAGCAGAAAAATTGAACGTGGGCTTTGTAATTGCCAAATGCCCAGCATCACAGAGGCTATTTGTATTATCCTCAACTTCACCCAAATATTATGTCTGTTTGGAAACCCAGTCTTCAAAGAGTCACAGTCTTTTGCAACCAAGCTTCTAGTTCCTTTCAAAATAAGCTCTCAAAATCTTTGTCAGCATTTGATCCATTTGTCTCCAGTTTAGTTATACATCCTCAGTTTAGTTATCAGAGTCAAAGATCACTTCTGTATCCATACATCTTGGTCAATTTCATTAAATTGGCCATGAGATGATAATTTCAACAATGGTCCTAAAGGGGAGGAATACATTTAACTCAGTCTTAGTAACATGTCTGGAAAGGAAACAAACTACACTTGTAAAAATGTTTCTTATCAGCACTAACCTTATTTATTTTTATCAGCACTAATTTTGGTGCAACTAACTTGATTTTATCTCTCTTGGAGGGTCCAGCTAAATACAGACAAATGAATCCAGTCTACTTAAATAGTTGTCTTCTCAATAGATTTTACTAGAAAGAGACTGTTAACAGGGACTGTCTTTCAAGGTATTATAGATGAGATTTTTATTAAATATTTTACAAAAGCATAGTAAGACTCACCCTCTATACTGCTTACAGTAACTGTCTCTTTCCCTTAAAGCTGAAAAGTCTACCAGTGGCACATTTAGAAATATACTGATAGAAGGACCGGCCAAATATCTCAGTGTATTAAAGCTCCTACAAGCAGACACAAAGGCAGGGGTTTGATGGCCAGGCCTGCTGTGCCGGCCCCACCCCTGGAGCATGCTGAGAAGGCAATTGAAACTGGGCTTGGTGGAGCGCATCTGTAATCCCAGCTCTTGGGAGGCTGTACACAGGGGAATCTCTACGAATCTGATCTAATAATGAGACCCGAACACCTTTGTAGACCCTTCCCCAAAATAGAAAAGAAAATCTGGGAAAGCCAGACATAAAGCAGCACAGAAATTTTCTAGAACACTTACAACTTTTAAGATTTTTTTTTTCTTTTTTTTTAAAGAACATGGTACAGGCCAGGGCTCAGTAAATAAGCACTTGTCTGGCAAGCACAACGGTCTGAGTTCAATCCCCAGTTCCACCAAAAAAAAGAAAATGGAGCCATCTACAGGAGAAATCAATTTAGCTGCAAACAACTTTTCATTACTGATCACAGAGCAGGATGATTTTAGATTAAATTTCTTACTACTCTCATTTTCGTTTACTGTTAAGGTTATTTTTCTTCTTCCAAAGCATACTGAGTAGGAGCTGCTCTTACTATCTCCACCATCATTTTCTGCCCTTGTCATTTCTTCCGTGTATCAATACAATAAACTAATTAGTCCTTTCCTTTGTTTTTAACTATTACAGTATGTATTCAGAAAAAGAATCAGATGGATGTGTTCAAGTGTAAAACACCTAAACATTAAACCATTAAAAATTAAGGATTCAGGGCCAGGGAGGTAGCTCATTAGGATAAGTGCTTGCCTGGCAAGCAAAGGGTCCTTGGTACAGAAAAAAATAAATTAAAAAAATTAAGGATTCATACCCAGATCCCAAAACACTGAAAAATGCAAAGGAAAGCTGCTCTTCCCACCACGACAAAGTCCAAAGCAGAATAAATAATGAGGAATGATGGAGGGAACCTCCTAATAATTTCATCAGCTATTGACTGAATCCTAAAGGACAAGGAGGCTGGTGGTTGAACTTTTTACTTCTTTTAGTTTTTAAAAATAATAGAAAAATATAAAACAGAATTTTACTAAACAAGATGATACAAATTTAACAGTGGTTGTTATGGGGTTGAGGACATAATTCAGCATAAGCATTTGCCTGCCTGAGTTAGGTCCCTGGAACCAAAAAAAAAAAAAAAAAAGGTTGGTATATTGCATATTATTGTCTTCAAATTAGATTTTTCAGATTAATAAATATAAGCATGAAAAATCAGTCAAAAATTAAAAAGAAGAAAACATTTTAAACATTTATTCCTTTAAATAACCAGTAGACATTGGAAGTATAATAATCCAAGTACCCTGTGTATATGCATATTTTACCTTCCTTCTTTCTTTTCTTCTTTCCCTGATCCCAGCTGTTCCTTTCCTTTGAGCAGTTTCTTTCCCTTTCACAGTAATATTGCACCTCTCAGATTTTATTTACTTTTTCAGGTTCTTACCCTAGTGAGACAATATGATGTTTATACATGCAGGTCTGATTTATTTCATTTATGAGTATGGTCTCTAGTTGCATTTATTTATCTATAAAAGCCTTGAGCTTACCTTTTTATAGCTAAGTAGTACTGTATTTTATAAAAATATCACATCTTTAAAAAAAAAACTATCTTTTCTAGCTTGTCCTCAGTTGATGGGCATCTGGGCTGTTTCTGAGACTCAGCTGTGACAAATTGTGCTGCTATAAACATAAGTGGACATATAGCATGCATTACAGTGTAGACTGGCATCTTATGTTCAGAATTTTTAATCAAATAAGAATGGGAATGCTAGGAATAATATAATATGTGTTGTTTATTGAGAAACAAATACCTAGGGGGCTCAGTTTAAATTCTTAAGTGAATGTCATCACTTATTCTGTATAACTCCCCAAAACTGAGACATATTATTTCATTTTGTACAGGTGAAAGCTGAGTCCTAGCAAACTTGGATGATTTGCCCAGGGACACACATCCAATGCACAGTGGATGTGTGAGCGCAGTACAGTGTGTTAGGTGTAAGAGCCTGATCTGATAATGACTACACAATATCCCTGATGAGAGGCAGAGAGAGGCAAGAGACTATTTGGCAAGGCTTCTATGACAGCATGATAATCCTCAGCAACCATATTTCAGAGCTTACATTAGCCAGGGTCCTGGAGCTTTAATACAGCAATGGTTGTTCTGACAAGTGTCCTGCCAATGCCCAACAATGCAGGAAGGAGGAAGAGAGAGAGAGAAAGAGAGAGAGAGAGAGACAGAGATGGAGACAGAGACAGAGACAGAGACACAGAGAGAGAAAGACAGAGAGCAACAAACAGACAGACAGATTGAGATTTAAGAGTCCCAAAATACTATGAGTTTACAAGGCTGTAACCAGGACATGAGACCCAAATGTTCAGACACTAGATCCTGCCACTGTATCTCCAGTGAATCAAGCTCACAGTACAGCAGATGCTGAACAAATGACCGGATGATCTGAGACAGCAAATGCATCATAATTACCTACTGAAAAATTAAAAGGTTAAAAAATTCCACTGAAGGACATTGGAAAACAGACTGTGCAACAGATTGTACATGATGCCAAACAACTGACTGCTTTTATTTGTAACGATTTGAGCTTTAAAGGGACAATGTGTAAGGAATTAGATAAGTGAGTTTACAATTTGTCTTGGTTATTACTGCCATCAATAACTAACAGGTTACTAAAGATTATCATGAAAATAATAAATGCCTGAAAATAATTTCACAAAGCCAATGCCCTGGGCCTCCCCACACCACCACTGGAGCTTGGCAAAGCTGCAGCCACGTCTGACGCTGGCAGCAAGAGTCTTGACGACCTTCCCGTGGTCAGGCGGGTCACGTTCACCTGCGTCCCACAGTGCTGAGTCAGGGTTAGCACTGGGAGCTTCAGCAGTGTCAAAACAAAGGAGAAAAAGCAATCTCAGCCCACCAGCACACCCAGAACAAGTCTGAGAGGCAAGGACATAGAAGAACATGGGAGTCACACACCTGAAATTTATGAAACCATAGCAACTGAAGTAAAGAAACAAGTCTACCAGGCTATAGAAGAAGTAAAATTTAAAAATGACCTTCCAGGTCAAGTCACAAATGACAACAATCACAAAAGAATTGCTCAGCACAGCTAAAGAAGGCATACATAAAAAACAGAGAGAAGAAAAATGATGGAAACATTGAACAAACAATACAGGAAAGACCTAGAATGCATGAAACAGATTCAAAAGAGATATCCAGGAAATTAACAGTTCCATTGAAAGCTAGCAAAACTGCTGGAACAAAACTGAAGCTAGAATTTCAGACCTTGTAGATACCATTCCAGCTAGTGAACATGAAGGAACAATCTCTTAAAAATAACAAGGAAACAGGAAACAACAATTCAACAGCTTCAAGATAATGCAAAGAAAAACAGTGTAAGATTCATCAGCATGAACAAAACAGCAGGAGTCAAACACAAATGGCAAAAAAAGACTGTACAGAAGTAGTAGCAGAATTTTTCCAAGCCTGGGGAAGTGATCTGATATACAGATCAGTGAGGATACACCAGCACATAGAGCACACGTAAGTAGATGCAAAGGAATTGAACTTATGCCCTGTGTACTGCCTGATCTCAGTGCAGTGAAGTGGAAATTATTGATGAAAGAAACAGCAAAAGCCCCTTAAACTAAGTAACAACCTCCTAAGCAAGAAATGCTTACTTTAGATGAAACTAAAGAATAAATTAAATAATATTTTCAATCAAGCACCAATGCAGGTACAACTTTTGCAGCCTGTACAATGCAATGAAAGGTGTCTTAATAAGAAACTTTATAATGATAAATTGACACAGCAGGAAAGCAGAAGGAGCCTGAATAAACAATCTTATGATGCACCGCAAGCTCCTAGAGCTTTCTCTAGAGCAAGTGGTGACAGTGCACATCCTTGTCTTGTACCTGATTTTAGAGTAAAAGCTTTCAGTTTTTCTCCACTTAAAATGATGTCTCAGCCACTTCACTCAAGTATATTTCTGAGACAAATTGCACATATGTTCATATTTATGATAAAGACATACTTGAGAAGGATCCAAAAGTTATAGCAACAATAAGAATGAGAAACAACCAAAAAGTTCATAAACAGTGGAATGCAAAATAACAGGCATAGCACAAAACAAAGTTCAATAAAATACATCAATACAAAAGAAGTACCAATTGTGATAATCATGACAACCCTCCTGTGTGGAGATATCTTGCATTTAAAAAGTTTAATTGGACAACTGCAGGTCTACCACATAGAGAGACCTTTCCCAGCATTCTCCGGTCCTGCCCTGTGGCCCCAGACTCAGCACAGCTCACCCAGTAAGTGAGAACTGCAGGCCCGCCATGCAAGAGAGACCTTTCCAAGCATTCTCTGGTCCTGCCCCGCCACCCCAGACACAGCCTGCCCTGTGAGTGAGAACATCCACCGGAGCTCAGGCCCGGTAAGTGTGTGAGAGATCTTCTGTGCTCTCCTGCCCCCTTATACTCCTCCACATCCAGCCCAGGCCTGGGATACAGGCCTGGGAAAAACTTTGCAGCTGAAGTCCTTGCACTGAGACAAGGGTCAAAACCATGCAGCTAATCCAGAAGCAGAACACCTTGTCAAAGGGTCACAACAGGTTCACCTCCAAGGATAGCAACAGGAAGGAGGTGAACAGAGCATCCAGACTCAAGCCAAGCAAAACTACATGAACTAGAACTTGGTGTAACAATACCTGAATTTCATAACATGCTAAGGTTAGAACTGCACCAAAACTCTACACCGGGGGCCAGGGAGATAGCTCAGTAGAGTAAGTGCTTCCCTGGCAAGTACAAGGGCCTGAGTTCAATCCCTGGTTCCAAAAAAAAAAAAAAACTCTACACCAAAAGTCAAAGGTCAGAGTTATAAGTCATGATAAAAACAAGGAGGCAAAGCAATCTCAGGCCTCGAGCCCACCAATGATAAGTGCAGAGGACACTAACTCAGCTAAAATGAATGAATTAACAGAGTCGGAAGCAAGGAAACAACAGCAGAAAGGTATAGAGGAATTCAGACCAGAATTAACATCTGAACGAAAAAAATTTTGAATACATAGCATCAGAACTAATGAATCAAATCCAGAAACACATCGGGGAAACCCAATGCCCACCCAGAACAAGTGCAGACAACACTATTTCAGCTGAAACATATGAATTAACAGAGCTACAGGCAAAGAAGCAACAGGAAAAAGGTAAAGAGGAACTCAAAGCAGTAATAATTTATGAAATAAAAAAAAGAAATCTTTGAAATCATAGCATCTGAAGTAGAGAATCAATTCCGAAAATATATGGAAGAAACGCAATGTAGAAAAAAACTCTGCAGTAAAAGAATTAATAGCTACCTCTAACAAAGACACTGACAAAATAAATAGAGGATGTTAGGAATATGACAGATTCTTTGAATGACCAATACAGGAAAGAAATAGATCAAATGAAGCAAACTCAAAGAGATATACAAAAACTTAAAAACTCAACACAAGTCTACAAAACTGTTTGAGTGAAAGCAAAGACAGAGTCTCAGATCTTGAAGATGCTGGTGCAGCTAAGGAAAAGGTGAGAAAGTATCTCCTAAAAACAACTAGGATGCAGGAAAAAATAATCCATCAACTGCAAGATGATGCCAAGATGAACAAGGTCAGACTAATAGTCATCAATGAGAAAAATGGACTCAATACAAATGATATAAAAAGAATATGGGCAAAAGTAATAGCAGAAAACTTCAAAAATATGAGGAAACAACCTAACATTCAGGTAATCGAACCATACAGAATAACTTCAACCCAACTAAAAACACACTAAGACATGCAATAGTCAGGATCCCAGAAATTCAACACAATAGTGTACTGAAAGCTGCTAGAGAAAAGAAGCAGATCATATTCAAAGGAAAACCCATCAGAATTATAGCCGACTTCTCTTCACAAACCATGAAGGCAAGGAGAGCATGGAGTAGAGTACTTCAAGTCCTCCATGAAAACAAATTCCAACCCAAACTACTATACCCTGCAAAACTCTCTTTCAAGTTTGATAGAGAAGTGAAATATTTCCATGACAAAGAACAACTAAAGAATTTCATGATGACAAACCCATCCCTACGCAGGCTAATGAAAGATGTTCTAGACAGGTACAACAATGACCAGAACTCCACTAATGAGAACAGAAGAAACCCACTAAACAGGGCAAACAATTAAACACAGGACAAAAAGGAGTAAAAAACAGCAGGTAAATAACATGACAATCATAAGTCAACACATTTCAATTATAACCATCAATGTAAATGGACTCAATTCACCAATTAAGAGAAATAGACTGGCCACAGTGGATTAATAAACAAAACCCAACAATATGTGGTATACAAGAAACACACTTAACTCAAAAGGACGTTCATAGGCTTAAAGTCAAAGGAAAACAATACTTCATGCCCCAGCACCACAGAAAAAAGCAGGGGTAGCAATTTTGGTCTCAGTCTCAACTTCAAACCAAGAATGATCAAACAAAATAAAGAAGGACACTATGTACTGGTAAGGGGAAGAATTCAACAGGAAGAGATAACACTCATAAATATGTATGCACCAAACATGGGAGCACCCAACTATGTAAAACAAATCTTAATGGACATGAAAAAATTAATATCCAATACCACAATCTTAACAGGAGACCTAAATACCTCTTTGTTGACCACAAAGACAGGTCAACTAGACAAAATATTAGCAAAGAAGTAGTAGAACTGAACAAGAGCCTGAAACAAATGGACTTGCGGACATATACAAAGTATTCCACCCAACCACAGCTGAATACACATTTTTTTCAGCTGCACATGGATCATTCTCTAAAATAGACCACATACTAGTCTGTAGGTCATGCTTAAGTATATGCAAGAAAACAGAAATTATCCCATGCATATTACCTGACCACAGTGCAATGAAACTGGAAAAAAATGACAAAATAAACCAGAAAAAGCCCCTAAATACATGGAAATTAAACAATACCCTACTCAGCAATCAAATGGGTTGCAGATGAAATTAAACAAGTTCAACAATATCTACAATGAGAATGCAACCACAACTTATTGGAATTTATGGGATGCGATGAAAGCAGTTCTCCGAGGGAAGTTCATAACTATGAACTCACATATTAGGAAAATAGAATGGGAACAAATAAACACATTAATGCGACAACTCCAACATCCAGAAAAAGAAGAGCAAACCAAACCCAGAGCCGAAAGATGAGAAGAAATCATAAAGATTGGAGCAGAAATTAATTCAGTTGAGATGAAAACAGTTCAAAGAATCAATGAATCAAAAAGCTGGTTCTTTGAAAGACTAAATAAAATGGACAAGCCCCTAGCTAAGCTCATCAAAAAGAGGAAAGAAAAAATTCAACTGCAATCAATAAGGAATGAAAATGGTGAAATCACCACAGACCCAGCGGAAATTAAGATTATCAATAGCTACCTTGAGAATCTTTATGCTCACAGAATAGAAGACACAGATGAAATTCCTAGAAAAGTACAAATTACCAAAACTAAATCAAGAAGATAGAACAACTCTCAATAAACCAATAATAGCCAATGAAATATGAAATGTAATAAAAAGCTTGCTGACAAAGAAAAGTCCAGTTCCTGATGGATCCACAGTTGAATTCTACAAGAAGTTTACAGAAAATATAATCTCTACACTCCACCAACTCTTCAATGAAATTGGAAAGGAAATCATTCTCCCAAAATCATTCCTGGAGATAAGTATTATACTGATACCAAAACCAGGGAAAGACACAACTAAAAAACAGAATTTCAGGCCAATCTCACTCATGTAAAAATCCTCAATAACATCCTAGCAAACAGAACACAAAAAATCATCAAGAAGATCATACACCATAACCAGGTAGGACTTATCCCAGGGATGCAAGGATGGTTCAACATTCACAAACCTATAAATGTAATACACTATATTAATAGAGCAAAAACTAAAAACCACATTATCCTCTCAATTAATGCACAAAAGGCTTTTGAAAAAGTCCAACACTCATTCATGTTCAAAATCCTTTAGAAAATTGGAATAAAAGACCTCTACTTCAATTTGATAAAAGCCATCTATGGCAACCCAGTGGCTAATATATTTTTAAACAGGGAAAAACTGAAATGTTTTACTCTCAGATCTGGTACAAGACAAGGATGTCCTCTATCACTCCTATTCAATGTAGTTTTGGAAACATTAGCTACAGCCATAAGCCAAGAGGGACAAATAAAAGGAATAAGGATAGGTAAAGAAGAAGTTAAGTTATCACTATTTGCAGATAACATGATACTTTATTTGGAAGACCAGAAAAACTCCACTAAGAAGCTACTAGACTTGATACACAAATTCAGTAGCACAGCAGGATATAAAGTCAGTACTCAAAAGTCAATAGCATTTCTCTACATAGATAACAAACACACTGAGAGGGAAACTATAGAAGCAATACCTTCTACAATAGCACCACAGAAAATGAAATATCTTGGAATTCATCTAAGGAAGTTAAAGATCTTTTCACAGAAAATTACACTACTCTGAAAAAAGAGATCACAGAGGATTTCAGAAAATGGAAAGATATTCCCTGCTCCTGGATAGGAAGAACCAATATCGAGAAGATGGCCATACTCCCAAAATTATTGTACAGATTCAATGCAATTCCTATCAAGCTACCAATAAAATATATCCCAGACCTAGAGAAATCATGCTTACAATTTATTTGGAACCAGAAAAGACCTAGAATAGCAAAGGCAATCCTTAGTCAACAAACAGAAATCAGGAGGCATTACAATTCCTGACTTGAATTTATACTACAAAGCTACTGTGATAAAATCAACATGGTACTGGCAACAAAATAGACCAGAAGACCAATGGAATAGACTAGAAGTTGCACAGAGGCCTCTATGAACACAACCAACCACTTGATTTTTGACACCGGGGCCAAACACACTTACTGGAAGAAAGATAGCCTCTTTAATGAATGGTGCTGGAAAAATTGGCTCTCCACATGTCGAAAACTAAAACTTGACCCAGGTCTATCTCTACCCACTAAGCTAAAGTCAAAATGGATTAAAGATCTTAACATTAAAACAGAGACACTCAATCTCTTGGAAGAGAAAGTAGGAGAAACTCATGAAGACATAAGGGTAGCAAAGAGTTCATGCACAAACATGCATTCGCACGGGAAACACTTGAAAAAATTAACAACTGGGACCACCTGTTATTCAGAAGTTTTTGCACGTTAAAAAAAAATTGCCAGCAAAATGAAAAGACAACCCACAAATGTTTTAAAAAGCCTAACTCATAAGCACTCAGACAAGGTCTGCTCTCTAGAATTTATAAAGAACTAAAAATATCACAGCCCCTAAATTTAAAGACCCAATCCAGAAATGGGCATCAAAATGAACACACACTTCTCAGAGGAAAAAATTAAAGAAGCGAATAAATATATGAAAAAATTCTCCACATTATTAGTCATCTGAGAAATGCAAATTAAAACAGCACTGAGATACCATCTCACCCCAGAAAGAATGTCTATCATAAACAAATCAACCCACAACAAAAGTTGGGGAGATTGTGGTGATAAGAGAACCCTTCTCCACTGCTGGTGGGAATGTAGACTGGTGCAACCATTATAGAAATCAATGTGGAGACTCCTTAAGAAACTAGGACTGGAAATCCCATTCAAGCCAGCTATACCTCTATGGGAATTTTCCCAGAGGAACTGAAAACATCATATCATAAAGAATATATGTTCCTATGTTTATAGCAGCACAATTCATGATAGTAAAATCTTGGACACAACCAAGATGTCTTTCACATGAGGAATGATTGAAAAAGATGAGGTATTTTTATACAATGGAGTATTACTCAGCTGTAAAGAATGATAAGCTCCAAGCGTTCATATTTAAGTGGATGCCATTTGAAGACATACTTATAAGCAAAATAAACCACACCCACATGTGAAAATATCATATAGTCTCCCTAGTATAATTCAAAAGAAGAATTGCAAGTAGAAATGTATAACACAATTAAAAGGAAAGTGAGAAGTTCAGGATTGGACAATGAGAGGGCAAGGAGAGATGCTGAGAAACATGACAGAGGCAAGACCATTTACACACTAGATGTGTAAAACAATGATCCTGAGAAACATCAGGAGATTTTTGAAACTAGCAGTTAAGTGATAGGATTCTCACCCTGACTAACTATATATACTGATACCTGTGAACCAAGCAACTGCACTGAATTTAACAATGTGTAACCAGAGTCACACTCCAAATGCTTGTCATTCTGGTCTTCTAAATATGTACTTCTTGTCATGATATAACAGCTATTACTATACTGCCCTTTTTTAAAGGGTGGTAAATGAAAAATAAGACAAAAAAATCACATGACAGTCATGCTACAATGCTACTATGCTGTATATGGATGGATTTCTAAATATCTATGTAAATATATGTAAATTTTCATTCCTATCTTTTTAATTTGTTTTCCTCTTCATATTCTGTATGGATTTAGAGTTTAGTATCTCAATACTTGATGAAAAATACATGTTCCATGTTATGCCTATGATGTCTGATATTTAGAATAATAGTGTGGGTAAACTGAACTGCATATGTTGCAGGGTAATAATAATCTTCTCTTCTGGAGGGCTAACAACCTAAGTTTGCAGATTAAAAATTGGAGAAAAAGAAAGGCTGCAAGGTCAGTCAACATTTTGGCCTTAGCCTTTCAAGGTCAGTGAAGACTCAGGACATAGGAGAATTTGTAATGTAACTCATGTAACTCATTAGTGCCTCAAATTTTTTGATCAAGGAGATTATGGAGCCACAAAAGAATGTGATCAATGATCTACAGTGTGCCTAAGGAGAGTCACATGGAGAGAAAACTTTCTCTCAGGCTTCCACAGAGAGCAAATTGGTCAAGCAATGGCCGTGACTCATCCACATGGTTGACACTGACAAGGGATCTACAAAGTGCGGTACAACGTTACAGGATAAACCCTGAGGGTACCTGACTGACCTTATCTGATACAAAAGTTACATTTCTTGTTATATAGGACTTGTTTTAACTCGGTCTTAACCACCTAGCAGAAAAGTCTAAAAATGGAGGTATATAAAGTAAAGTCATATTAATATGATGAGCTGTGAATGAATTTTACCCTTAAGTCAACAACTTCTGTGGATAACCCACTTCTATTGTGGACTGCTGATCTGTGTGAGATTTTTTTATTTAAAAAATAAAATTATATATATAATTATATAATATATTATATATAATTATATATATAATATATATATGTATGTATAAATATGATTAGGCAACCATATTCTGAAAATCTGTAACATATGTATCATTGTATGTTACCCTATTTATGTCATTTTTTCTCTTTGATTTTGCTTCTATTTTTCACTCTTCAAGTTAAAATACAATATTAACTTACTGAATCTGTCTTAAGTTGTCTTAAAACTGTCTCACTAATATTTGTACTTCAATAAAATAAAAATAAAAAAGCAAATAAATTTTAAAAAATAAAAATAAAAAGTTTAATTGAAGAATCCTATAAATTTTTGTTTACAATCATATATTCAGTCATTTTAAAAGCTTGTATATTTTTCTAAGCATATAGCAAAACAGGTTTGATGTATTCATTTTATAAGATTTTTACCCTTAAAACATACTGTAAGATCTTAGCTAAATTAGGATGTATCTGTTATATTAGGGTATGTTAAAACCCCATTAGGTATCTTGAGTTATGCTCTATCCCTACATACTTAGTGCATGTTTGTTGGATTAGTTTTATTTTGCCAGATTCGTGAATGTGCAGAGTGTCCTTTATCATTCTTGCCACCGTCTTCCTTTGTTCCCCTCTAGTTTCTTTTTTCTTTTTTTTTTTTTTCCTCTTTTTTTTTTTTTTTTTTTTTTTTTTTTTTTTTTTTTTTTTTTTTTTCTTTTTTTTTTTTTTTTTTTTTTTGGTGGTAATGGGAATCTAACTCAAGACCTTGTGCTTGCCAAACAGACAGGTATGTTGCTGAGCTATAGCCCCAGCCCCTTAGTTTCATATATTGAGGGTTTTATATGCATACTGTATTTTGATCATCTTCATGTCTCCACTATGCAGTTACACCGTTTTCTCCTCAACTATATTATTCCTTTTGTCTAATAATGGTCTTCCTTCTATTATTTTCAGATTCCACATATTAGGGATGAAAGTCAAACTTTGTCTTTCTGTGTTTGGTTTATTAGTTCAATATGCTCTTCAGATATTCTTTCTTCTTTCTCTTTCTTTTCTTCTTTCTTTTTTTGGTTGAATCTTTGAGACAGAGCCTCGCTGTGATTCAAGCTGATTTTGTTTTTAAGAATACAATGTTTTTATTCACCAATAAACTAAAAGTGCATTTCTGGATGTTTCTTTATCACATATATTTCATTTGTTTTATGAAAAAGCACAACCCTGTGAGTGGTATCACCTCATCCTCAGACTCCGATCTGTCTTCACCATGACTAATCCAGAAGCATCGGAGTTCATAAGTCTCTTTGTTGGGAACATAGGAGAATCTGTACTGCAACATCATGAAACTCAGTTGAGCCCCAAATTTTCTGAACAAGAATATTATGGAGCCACAGAGGAAAGAGATCGAAGTTCTACAGTGTGCCTAGGGAGAGTCACATGGAGAGAAAACTTTCTCTCAGTCTCTCACGGAGAGCAAACTGGTCAAGCATTGGCCGTGACTCATCCACAGGGATGACACAGACAATGGACCTACAGAATAAGGTACAGGATTACAAGATAAACCCTGAGGGGACTTCACTGACCTCATCAGAATTACAAGCATGAGTCACCATACCCTGCCAAGAAGACATTTTTCTGCACATGAATTTTTTTTTCTTTTTTATGGCTCTACTGTATACACAGCCCACGTTTTCTTGATATACACATCCATTTGTCCTTAACCTTTCAATAGAGATTCACACTGACAGTTCCACAGGAGCTTGCAGATCTTCAACGTGCAGTTGCTACTGGACACTGTCTGGTGCAGACAGACACTCTGGATTCTTCTGCCTCAGAGTCCACAGATGGCCACTGGGACTATCACACTCCTGATGCTGTGAGCCCAGACATATTTATCTGAGCAATGATTCTTGTGTGATTACATGTGTTCATATTGATGTTAGTTCTCTTGAGAACCATAATGAATGCTGTCGGTTACATATACCAAAGCATAGTATAACTGGCTCAAATGGTAGTTCTGTCTTTCATTTTTTGGAATATCCATGTTGATTTTAGTAGTGGCTATACTAATTTACATCCCTACCATCAGTATGGAAGAGGTTCTTTTTCTTCTGCATCCTCAATGACTTGGGGAGTTTTGTATTCTTCATGATAGCCCTTCTTATTGGGATACATATCTGCAGTATATAAACATTACATTATATTTGGGGGCTACATGAACAGAAGAAAATCTTAATTCATTCTTGCTACTTTGTGAAGCAGTTAAAAATCATCTCATGTGAATGGTTTCACAAGCAGTAATGGGGCAGGAAGGTAGAATAAGGCAAGGCTCGCTGGGGAAATAAATGGAAGCTGTCAATTACAAGGTAATAGGACAATGACAAATAAGTCCAAAGACTACATCAGCCTCTCATCGAACCTCATGAGAGGCACGGCATGGAAGGCCACAGATGACCCCGCTATTGTGAAGCTGAACAGTAGTACACTCAGAGCTTGCCATGACAGGGATGTACTTTTATATTTGTTTATTTAAGGTCATTCATACAATTAAGTAGAGATAATTATCACACTCCTTACAGGGAATTTGTGTCTGTTCATGACCTAGCTTGACTTTTCTTCCTCCCCCTTCCTGTCCCTTCCTTTCAAGCCCACTTCCTCTCCCCACTCACCAAGCCGTTTTCCTTCATCCTTTTCTCACTTTAGCTCCCTCCCTTCCTTTCCTCCTCACCCCTCCCTACTTCCCTTTTTCTTTTTGAGCAATTTCTTCCTATTTTATAATATCTACTTTACCTTTTACTCTTATTTACATTTTCAGTTTCTCACACCAGAGAATGTGATATTTACACATGTGTCCAACTTATTTCACTTCTGGTTATGGCCTCAACGTCTATTCATTATCCATAAATGTCTCAATTTTTTCTTTCATTATGGCCAAGTAATACTCCATAATAAAAAAATCACATTTCTTTTCATTCACTACTTGGTCATCATTTGGCTAGTTTCCAAAATTTGGCTACTACAAATTGTGCCCGTAAGACACAAGTTCGCGGATTGAACCTGTGGTCTGTGTGTGTTTGCCCAAGCTTGCCTAAGCAGGTACTTTAGACCACTGAGCTATGCATCCACTAGGTAAATAATTATTGAATTTTTGATGTAATTCAGGTATAAAAAAATAAGTAAGCAACTACACTCTTAATTCACTGATAAGAGATATCTGCTAAAATAATATCTGTAAATATAATATCATGTATGCACCTTGTACAATACCAAAACATTATGAAAATAGTTTGCAATGTATTAATTCATCGAATCTGTATGGTTAAGGTGTCTTGAAACTGCCTGATTGACATTTGTATTTTAATAAAATAAAAATAAATGAAAAAAAAAGACACAAGTTCGCATATATCATTGCACAGTGATGGTTTAATTCTTCCAGGAAGATACCCAGAAGGAGAATAGCAGGTCACATGGGAGCATTAATCCTAGTTTTCTTGAGCAATCTCCAAACTGATTTCCATAGTGGTTGATAATAGCCATTTTTTTCAGTCAGGAGTGAAACGGAATCTTAGTGTTGTTTTAATTTGCATGTATTGATCAATAAGTGATGTTGAATATCTTTTCATATATTTATTTACTCTTTATTCTTCTTCTGAGAAGTATCTATTGATCTTAGATGCCCATTTTTGTACTTAGCCTTTGAATTTAGCTTTTTTCAGTTATTTATATATTCTATATATTAAGTCCATTATCTGAAGAACAGCTGGCATAATTTTTTCCCATTCTATAGGTTGTCTTTTCACTTATTGGTAATTTATTTTGCTGTGCAAAGTATTTTCAATAAGATGAGATCCCACTTCTTGATTCTTAGTACATGGTGATATTCATGGGTCTAGTTTTAGTCTTCAGCATATAGAAATCCAGTTTTTCCATCAACTTTTTTTTTCTTTTTTTGTATTTTGAGGAAGGGTCTACAGGGTGTTCAGGATCTCACCACTAGATCAGACTCATAATGATCTGCCTGTTTACAGCCTCCCAAGAGCTGGGATTACAGGCATGCACCACCACACCCGGTCTCAATTGCCTTCTCAGTGCACCTCAGGAACAGGGCCAGCACAGGAGGCCTGGGATCGAACCTCCAGGCCCTGTACCTGCTTGCAGGTGCTTTAATCTGCTGAGCTATTTGGCCAGCCCTCCAGACACTCTTTATTAAAGCAGTTATGTTTCTCCTAGAGAAGGTGTTTGACAACTTTGTCAAAAATCAGATGACTATTTGGAGTTGTTTTCCAATTCTAATTGTCCCATTGGTTGGCCTTTAGTACTCTTTTTGGTTGGATCCTTCTCTGATTTTGGTATCAGGATAATACAGGCAATCAGGGTAATATGCATCCAGGAATTAGTTTGGGAATATTTTTCCCCTTCTATTCCATTAAAGATTTTGAGGAATAATGTCACTTGGGCCCCTCTAAATTTCTTGTCGAACTCAGCTATGTATCCATCAGGACCTGTGATCTAAGCTGAGATTTCAATTATATTTTCAACTTGCTTGACTGATATTGGATTATTTAGAATTTTTATTACTTCTTGATTCAACTTTTACTAAAGTAAAAGTTGTATATAAAAGTTCATATGCATCTAAGAATTTATTTTATTTGTGTTTTCATTTTATTAGAATAAAATTTCCTGAAGTAGATATTGATGATCTTCAGATTTCTGCAGGATCTGTTGCAGTTTCACCCATTTCCCATCTAAATTCATGGCTAAGGGATTAACAATTTTATTTAATCTTTCTAAGCTCTGATTCATTGACTATATTATTTTCTTAGTCTCAATTGCACTAATTTCAGCTCTTTGTTGTTTGTTCCCCTCATATAAGCTTTGGGCTTGACTTGTTCTACATTCTCTGGAAGCTGGAGATTCAACATGAGATTGTTTATTTTAGCCTGTTCTGTCTTCCTGATATGAGACCCATTTATGTCCCTGGTTGATTATCAGTCACGACAGAATGATGGGGACACTGAGCCAAATGGATTGCCCCAGCATCAGCTGGTCAGCCTCCTTCAGGAAAATGACTCTGGCTGCTAGGGCCTGGTGGCAAGGGGCCTCCCTGCAGTGATGGCGACCAACTGTTTGGCTACATATGCGATTGGCCTCTGCCCTGGTCCCACCATTTGAGTTAGGACCCTGAGTTATACAAATTTTTTTCATAGATAAAGAAGTTGAATTCTTGGCTCATACCCAATAGCTCTACTACTGGGACACAAGCAAGCAGTCTTCTGACCTCTTTGGAGGCCTCCCATTGGTCTCACTATAAAGGGACTTTGCCTCTAGCCCCATCAGTGCCAAATACATCGGTTTGACATTTTTTGATTATCCTGGTATCCATATACAACAGAATCCAGCTGCTCCCAGGAATTCCCAGAGCTTCTTCTTGTTGGTAGGTCCAGGATAGAGCAGACAATGTGCTCCCTTTCCAGTCCCAGGGAAGGATGACCTGTTATTATGGATCCCAGATATCAGGCAGAAGGACAGTATATCTGTGCCTTTTACCAGGACATTTTGTATCCTATGTTCAGGATACAATCATAGAAGGGCTCAAGTCCCCTTCTGGCTCAGTTACTTTTCTCTCATTACTGGGACAAAATATCTGACACCCAGAGTTAAGAAAAGGTTTATTGGGCTGGCAAGATAGCTCAGCGGTCTAAAGTGCCTGCTTAGGCAAGCTCTCAGGGACTGCGGTTCAATCCCCAGCACCACATGCTGTGCCAGCCCCT